>JAFEMH010006008.1:0-139430 GCA_022495995.1 Adenophora triphylla var. japonica
ACTTGAGATTGAATCGATTTCTTATGAGATTTGGAGATTTGTACAGTATACAACTTTATTTTTTATGCACATTTTTTTTGCTTTTCTTTTTTTTTTTTTTTGCTTCTGCTTCTTTTTTTTGAATGTAATAATTCTAGGATTATTGTTATTTATTTTTTTTTTGATTTGATTTTTTTTTTTTTGCACACTCCCTTTATTTTTGGAATGTAATAATTTAGGTTTTTATTTTATGAATGCAATGCAGTATGAATGCAATGTTGCATGAGCCTTTGTTTTTTGGCAAGGGTGTTAGTGTTTGGTATATGGACTGGTTTGGACAGGCTTTAGCTGGGACAAAATATTCCTTTGGTGCAACAGTTTGGATTGTTGCAAAGATTTTTCTGATGGGAGACAATCATGTCCGTGCGGATAGAACCTGCATCTGACATTGTCCTTTAATTTTGCTTCAGATCTGGTCTCACTTTATTTCAAATTCAAATACCTTCTTCAACCACCAGTTCAAACAGCCATTTTCGAGGAGAATGAGAGAAAAACCATGGAGAGCCTTAGAAAAACTCCATCAAAATTGTCCCAAGAATCCCAAATGTCATTCTTCAACAAATTCAAGGATTGGTCTCGGGAGATTATGCATGAGAGGAGGTCATTCTTTGAAGAATGGTACAAGGTGAAGTGCTTGTGGTCTCTCAAGGAATTGATTCCGGATTATGATCTTTTGAGGGGTTCTTCCTCATTTTGGGACACTAGAAGGCATGTCTTTTGCCTTTCTTACAATGAAATGGTCCCGACCGTCGAAGAATTTCGGGCTTTGCTTGGTGGTCCGGAGGTAGAAGAGATTGCGGTTCCTTTGCCTGGAGGGGCCTCTTTTGTTGATAGATTATGCAACCTCCTTCATCTTTCCCCAGAGGAAGCACAAGGTATGATCTGTGGTCCCGATCATTTTGATATTACCGGTCTCCCTGATAGATTTAGGGGCTTAGGCTTGCTTGACGATGCCTATTGGGATGCCTTTGCACTGTGCATGTTCGGGACCTTGTTCATGGTCTATTCTTTTGGGATCTGTCATCGGTCTCTGCTGGATGTAGTCGTTCATTGTCGCTTGGGCAGAGATGTTGTACCTCTGATCCCGGGGAGACTTCTTCATGCTCTCGATAGGTCAAGCTATCGGGAGACGGTATATGCACGGGGCAGCCCGTTCCTCTTGACTCGTGGCCGATGGAGCGCTGGGATTCTTCGGGAAACTCCCGATATGATCAAGCCTTCGACATTCGCCAGAGAGGGGTTGTCAGAGATTTTGATGATCGTGGCTCGGGAGCGCATGGATGGCTGGTCGCCAAACGTAAGATATCGATGGTCGCGTGCCTTGTTGGCGGGTGGAGACTCGCAGAGTGCTTCAGGATGGGTCTCCCGTGGTTATGCTTCCGGGCTTTCACCCAGCCTTTTGCATTCCGTTTGGTTCTCGAGACAGCCTGGCTTGTGAGCAGTCCCTTTGGAGAACTTTGACGATATAGCCACCAGGGTGGTGGCTCCTGTTTCTATGGATGATCCTTCGGTGTTTTCCTTTCTTTCCCGAGCATGGAAGTATGACGTCTTTCCTCCTCGGGTTATCCTCAGGCGTCCGAGACCTGTGTTCTTGACCACTTGGTACCTGGATTGGTACGAGAGGCATTTTGGAGAGACTCAGACGGCTATTTTGAAACGGCATGAGGCCATTGTGGGTGTGGAGGACCTGACAGTTTCCGAGAGGAGGAGGGCCGAGGCGAGGGCCAACCCTCATGACAGGAGCGGAGATGTGGTGACCGACTATGAGGCTTATGTCAAGAGGCAGGAGAGGAGGACTCCTATGCTACCAGCCCGGCTACAGGAGATGAGAGATGACGCTAGGGCTACCAAGGCCCTGACAGAGGCTGGTTTGATAGATCCTGTTCCTATACCAGAGCTCGGTAGGAGAAAGACCGACATTTTTCCCTGCTCGTAAGAAGAAGACTCGAAGGGGGAAGTTAAGAGGGGAGAGGCCAGCCGAGTGGCAATGGAGTGACTCCCTGAGGTTTCCGAGTATCCCTTTCTTGTCATGGCGCAGACACATTAGTTTGATTATGTATCTTAATTTCTTTTAGCAAAGTTGCCGCTGTAGGAATGAACCGGGCTTAGACTCATCAAAAAGTTTTTAACTTGTAATGAATATTTGAATTGCTTCAGAGTTTTTCGAGACGCTTTCATGGTCTGATTAGTGTATTGATGTCAGATTTTTACTTTTATTTGTGCTTTAGACCGAACCGTTTCCGGCTGCCTACGTTCCCCTCATTTTGAGGAGCTCAGGTCTTCGTAATTCAACCTGGTCGATTTTGTTTTTTTTTTTTTGTTTGTTTTTTTTTTTTTTTTTTTTTTTTTTTTGTTTTTTTTTTTTTTTTTTTTGGTGCAACCCTATTTTTTACCTAGGCTGCCCTTTTCGGGTTTTCAACCTAGTTGGGTATTACTCTTTTAGCACTCTTTTTTTTTGACTCAGTGTTTTTACGCGTAGTATCTGCGCAGCTTGTCACCATTCACTGGGTGTACAAAGGGATTTCCGTCGAGGTCTGCAAGTTGCATGGCTCCTCCGGAGAAGATCTTTTGGACGACGTATGGCCCGACCCAAACAGGCTAACATTTGCCAAGCGGGTTGACACGGACCGGGGGCTTTTCTTTCAAAACGAGATCACCTTCTCGGATCTCCCGATGCTTTACTTTCTTGTCGAAGGCCCTGGCCATTCTCCCTTGGTAGGCTCGGATGTGTTCCATGGCCTTCAGTCGGCGCTCATCTAGCAGGGCCAATTCATCATGGCGACTCTGGAGCCATTCGACCTCGTTGATCTGGCTTTCCAACAAAGACACCTGAGTGAGGGGATTTCCAATTCGATTGGGAGCACGGCTTCCATTCCGTATGTGAGGGCAAACGGTGTTTCCCCAGTTGCGGTTCTGACTGATGTTCTGTAGCCCAGAGTGCCAGGTGTAGCTTCTCGGGTCAATCTCTGCCTCGGACAGCCATTTTCCGGATGATGTTTTCCAAAGTCTTGTTTGCTGCCTCGACGGCTCCGTTTGTTTGGGGCCTGTAGGGAGATGACTTGTGACGGGCTATTCGGAATTCTGCCAGCAGCCTGTCGCATTCCCCTTCGAAGTGGGATCCATTATCTGAGATGATTTTGGCTGGTAACCCGTATCGGGATATGATGTTTTCTTTGATGAAGAGGGCTACTTTCCTTGAGTTGAGGATCTTGTAGGATTTTGCAAGGCATCCTTTTCAGTTCCTTCGAAGAAATCACCAATCTGCGTCTCTTTAGGCTCTTCCGCCGTTCCCAAATTCACACTTGTCAAAATCTCTTCGGCAGCTTGGGCTCGATTTTCCTCTTTCCGGACAACCCGCTTAAAGAGATTTTTTTTTGATTTTTTTTATTTAATGTGTCTGCTTCTTTATCTAATGAATTATTATTAAGTGTTTTTTTTTTATTAATTAATTCATCATTAGTTAAAGTGGCAATCAAGGGATACTCAGAAAGGTTCGTCATTTCATTAGGAACGAAAGGAAGTACAGCGTTTGCTACAGACTCGTAGTCTTCAGGCGTAGGGCCGTCGGACGACTCGAGAGACTCGATCTTAACCATGAGAGACTCGGAGGACTTTTCCTAGACTGACACAAAGGGATGGAAGACCAATCCAGGCTTGGTGATCATTTGTTCTTTGGTCGCGGACGGGCCTGAGAGAGTTTCCCGATTCTTTAATGGCATTGCTTGCCGGACCTCATGACTCTGGGGTCGTCTCGTTTCGTTCTCCTCCCTCGATCATTGCTACCATTTCTTTGATCGAGCCGAAATCAATCGGTCCGGCACCTGGATCTCTTCCCCGAACAACCGCTGCATAATCGGGCCATCCCAATCATCTCGAAAAGACTTCGTGGCTTTGGCTTTCGGCACTGGCCAACTCAAACTCGTGTTTCGGACCTTCCCGGGCGTAGGAATCGTGGTTGTGAGCTTCTCGAACCTGTTCCACTAGGCTTGCCACGCCTTTGAAGGTGTACTCACTTCTCATGGTAGTGGTAGCCCCGGTATCTTGGGTAGGTCCAGAACATTCTACGGACCGGGTTAGCTTTGGCTCCCCGAACTTGTTGAGGCTATCCCGTAGCTTTAGCCATTCTTCCGTAGGAGTGGGGTTTTGTGATGTTACCCGGTTGTGTGGGACCCTTTACAAAGTAGTCACCAAATTAAGACTCGAGGGGAGAGATTTAGGGTCGTCGATCGGGACCCTTCCCGTGATGGCTTCAAATCCTTTTTCCTTTTGCAAGTGTCCACCGAGGAGGCCTCATATCCTGTGCCGTGGCGAAGCTTTTCTGTCCTTTCACATCGATGAAGCTTGTGAGTTCCTTGTTGGTGCTTCCCTGCACCGAGGCCAGTAGATAGCTCATCTTTCTCATCATTTTCAAGACCGGAGGGATTTTATCCCGAGTGATCGTCGATCTATGTTGCACACTTGGGATTTGGGAGGCTCGACCGTGAAGCCCGTTAGCATGAGACCTTCCTCATCATGTTTGATTTCCAGAACAGGTATTCCACCTGTATCCGCGCCCTCCAAGGTGACTAAATCCCCATATATGGTTGTCAGGTCCCCATTCGAGACGAATTTCACACACTGGTGGAGGCTTGAGGCGACCCCCTTGACCTGGTGCAGCCAAGGTCTTCCCAATAAGGCATTAAAAGTGATCGGGATATCAATAACCTGGAATTCCACAGGTATTAATTTATGTCCAAACCAGAGGTCTAAAGTAGCAACTCCAAGGACTGCTCGAGATGTTGAGTCGTAAGCTTTGACTGTGAGGGAGGAAGGCTTCAAGTCTGTAGTCTTGATATCGAGCAGGCTCATGATCTTTGCCGGAAGAATGTTCATTCCGGACCCATTATCAACCAGGACCCGAGGGAGGCGTCGTTCATCCAATTGGACTGTGATGAAGAGAGGCTCGTTATGATCAGCCCCAAATTGAGGGAGGTCGAGATCTGTGAAAGTGATTATGTTCCCGTAGTGGATGTTTCCAATCAGCTGTACCACGTCATCAGGAGTAGCATCGATAGGCACTAGAGTGCGAGCCAGGCTTTCTTCCAGCTTTAGCTTATGGGGATAGGATGAGGTGAGCAGGGACCACAGAGAGATGTTGGCCTGTGTCTGCTTCAACTAGGTGAGCACGGGATCCTCCTTTTCGGGGTCAGGAGCTTCGGCTGTCTTAGCATAGGGGCGGCGGTTCTCCTCGGGTGCTTGATCTGTGGCCTTCTTGTCTGCCTTGGGATTCCCTTGGAAGATTTGCTCGGACCGGGTCAACAGGTTAACTTCCTCATCAGTCGCTTCTTGACTGGATTTCTTCAAGGCCGCTAAGGTCAATGGGGAGCCTTTTAGCTATCGGCCACCGGCCCGACTGAGTCTAGCAATGGTGAGGGGCCGAGCCGCACTGCCCCTTCCCGGGCGGCCCTCATGACCGCTTCCCAAGTCACAAGCTTTTGGGTCTCGGGGTTGTGTTGTTGCCCTTGGATGGCCCACGTAGCTAGGGCGTCCTCCGATTCATTCCCATAGCCTGCCTTGCTCATAGTTATCATACAACAAGAGGCGCTATCGTCGGGGCTCGGCGGCTTTTCGATTTCATCCCCGGTATAGTGCAGCCATTCTCGGTTCCTTTCTCGTAATACTCGAGTTGGAGATGATTATAGCATTCTCGTGTGGGAGGTGCATCCGCATCATGCCGCTTTCTAGGACTTCTCTCGAAAGCCGACATACATTCGGGAAGGTGACCTCTTCGGGGTAACCCCGACAAGGAGTGTTACTTTGTTCCTGGGTGGATTTGATCTGACCATGGTTATTTTCTCATTTGGGCGGATGGGAGTTAGTTTCCTCTCTCTATCGATCTTCGGCTATCGCCCGGATCGGACGCCCGAAAACCCTTTCCCCAAAGCATGGTAACAAGTGTTGAATTCTAAGACATCCACGTGTTCGTACCCAGAAACTTCATGGCCTTCATATCCTCTCGTTTCATATTCGTCTTCCGAAGTTTCTTCGTCGTCGCTTGCTGATAACCAGCCATTGTGCCTGGCTCCCATGGGTTTATTTCCGGCATGATTCTTCCAGATTGTTTCCGGATCTGGGGCCTCAGTTGACTCTTCGCTCTCGTCATCATCATCGTCATCGCTGTCGTCGAAATCTTCTTCCCATACTACCAGGATTTCAGCTGAGAGGGAACACCGATCAAACCCGTTAGGGGAATATGGGTGCGTGCAGCCGCAGAAATTGTCATATGCTCCCATTCCTGGAAGTGGTAATTGTGACTCATCTTCTCCTCCCAGAAACTGCGGGGGAAGAGTAAGAGGGGGTGGCACGTATTTGACACCAGGTAGAATGTAGAAGGATTCTTCCTCCTCTGATTCTTCAGTTTCACTGCCTTCGGGATCGTATTCGACTTCTCCAATAGCCAGTTTGCAGAAGTGCACTAGCTCCAGATGTTCTTCGGTCTCTTTACAGATAAGCCCCAGTATAGGCGCCCGCCGAAAGATTTCTTGTTCGATTCTTCTTGATTGTTCTAACCATCTTGTGTAAATGGTTCTCTCATGCTTTGACCGGAACAGCCCCAATTCTTCGGTATTAGCTATCCCTTCCTCTGGGAAGTAGCGAGTTTCATATTCCTGCAGGAAATCTCTAACATGATACCAAGGCGGGTTGATTCGTTCGATATCCTCAAGGCTGAGGGGGAATTCGAATTCAGGATCCTATACAAGGTTGGCCATGGGTATTTGGGAAGCTTCATCGGCATCTTCCTGGGCATGCGAGGATTCTCCGCATTCAATCATATTCACCTGATTATGGTTCCTAGGCAGAGGATTTTTGACTATATTAGGCCCCTTGGGGCCTTCCAACTTTCCTTGATCTATCAGCCCCTGGATTGCCTTTTTCAGAGTAAAGCAGTTATCTGTTAGATGTCCGTGGGCTTGATGAAAAGCACAATACTTTGTAGTATCCACGGGAGCATTCGGATTTCTGGGTTGGAAATTCTCCAAAGGCCGCAGCAAGCCTTCTTTCACCAGTCCCCTAAAGATGTCATTCGAGGCATTCAAAAGTTTTCAAGGTTCATGACCCGTGGTCTCGGGCTCTACCGGTTTTCTCGGGGGCAAAAGGAGTTGTGTTATTACATTCCCGTCCCGCATAGTTAATCATCTCTTTGCCTTTAGCGGGAGCAGGGCAATGTTTGCAGGAGGAGCCCGATATCTCGTAAGGTGTGCAAGAATGGCCTGCCGATTGTAAGCCTTTTCAAACTTAGCCGCGGAGTTAACCATGGCCCGTAAGTCCGAGTACGGGAAGTGACCGAGGAGGCTCTCGATGTGGTTTCGTGCATGACCGGAAGATGTCCAGCTTGTTCCTCTTCGTAAGGAGGATTGCCATCTCACCGAGTTTCGATTCCACCGCTTGTAAAAGTCCCCAACATTCTCATCGGACGCCGCACCGTTGTTTGTAGGTCAACCCTATTTGTTTCCCATTCCAAGTTGGCCTTATATTTCTCGTGAAGGCATTGGTAATCTGGTCCCATGTAGCCCTGGCTTCAGGTTTCAAACGGAAGAACCACTTTAAGGCACTGGATTTCAAAGATAGACAGAAATAGTCAGCCAACTGCTGATTGGTGCATCCTTTGGCCTTCATCGCCAAGGTATATGTGTCCAAGTGAGTTTTCGGGCATGCAGTCCCATCAAAGAGATCCAGATTAGGCATCACGAATTTGTGAGGCAGGGGAACAATGGAGTCCGGGTCTGTAGGCCGGAAAGCAGACTTCTTGGCAGTCAATTCAGCGATCTGCGCTTTCATTTCCTTGTGTTGTTCCATGAACCAGGCCAGATGGGGGTCTTGTGGTGGAACCATGGCATTCAAGCTAGTGGCTGAGCTAGAGAGAGGAGCTACCACTGGCGGCAGACTGGTGGAGGGAACGGCCGATCCGGGGACGTAGGTGAAAACCTGTCCTTGGGCTGAGTTACCCTGGGGAGCATGAATAGGACCCTGAGCAAAAGGGTAGAATCTTGCGGCTTGCTGTTGATTTTCAACCGGCAAAGTAGGTGGAGGCAGCCCCGATGTAGCTGGATAGCTTGGATTTCCGGAGTGAGGCCCATAAGTAGACTTAGGTGCAGGTTGCTGTCCCTGATTGTTGAATTGCATGGCTGGCTGAGGCGATGGTGTATAACCCGGGGGGTACTGCGGTCCTGGTGATTCGGATGACACCGGGATGGAGGTTTGGTAACCCATCGAACCCTGAGTGAGAAATGGGTTTGTGAAAGCTGTGGGAGGAGCAGCTGAGCTAACATCATTCTGAGAAGGGGCTCCTGACGGCTGTTGAGGCATGCCGAACTGTTGTTGTGGCCCTTTGAACTGTTGCTGCGACGGCCCGGATTGATCGGTTCCAAACTGAAGTGGTATTCCAATTTGTTGGGGCATTCCGAGATAACCCCAACCGTGAGAAGACATTCCGTACTGGCTGTGTCCCCACTGAGGAACTGCAAACTGATTTGTGCCATTGGGCTGCGTAGATCCAAAGGGTCCGTGGTTGGGAGCCGGGCCGACCCGAAGACCGAGGAGCATGGGTTCTCGGTAGTGGTACCATAGGAGGTGGGCGGTGGCATCCCGGGAGTAATTAGGGCGACCGAGAGCGGGATTGGCATCCTCGTCTTCTTCCACGGTGAAGGTGCCATCTGGATTGAGGCCGGCGGCCAAACCATGGCTTTTGATAGCCTCCATAAGGCTATTCAAACTCGTGCTTCCCGTCGTAACCTCATCTCGTTTCGCTAACCGATTCCACTGTTGTTCTGTCTGAGGGGTCCCGGGAGGCGGAGTGACGTTGTCCCCATCATTACCGGCTGATGCAGACATTCTGAAACCCGGAGTCGGAACAAACGGCGAAGTTGATGACGCGCTTGACTCTTCCCAACTAATCAGACGGTGACCCGGTGTCCGGAACCAACCTTTGTGAGGAGTTGCGGGGGAAAGACACGAGGGTTCAGATGTCTGGGAGTTGAAGGAGGGTAAGTGTTTGGGCTTTGGGCTCATGCAACATGCGGTTATTTGTTCCTGTTTACTTAAAACATGTTTTATTAACCTAATCGGTTGGAAAAGATTTCTCTTCTTTTTCGCAAACTACTCTGGATCCTGGATCAGTGGGCCCCGTCACTACGTCTATAAGCCCCTCGTATTCCACCTATATTTCGACCTCCCAGGGTGGACAGCCCCGGGCGAGGGTCCTATAGGGCAAGCGGGTCCCACCGACCGAAAGAAAAACGATCCTAAAAGTCTGGCGGGTAATCGAATCTTAATGAGCATTCGATGTAAATTACGGACAAAGCTGACGTCATAGTCAAGATCATGTCCGAGGGCTCGACGAAAAGTCGGCATGATTTGGACTGATGAATGTCCACCATTGATCTTGACTTGTCGTCAGTTAGGCCGTAATTAGGCATGGAATAATCATTAATCCTTGATGACTCAGTGTCAATGTTGGGAGTCAGTGTATAATTTGTGCCAGTCAGAGCCGAAGTCAAGGCGCCGGTCAATATCTTGGTCAAAGTCTGCGGCGGAAAACCAGCAGAACTTCGACTGATTAGGGTCCCCGAAAGATATTGAGTCGGTGTGCCGACAAAGGATTGAAAGGAAAGGTCTATACACAGACAGGGTATGACACAGACCAGACTAAAAACCAACCGGGTCTCGGACAAAGTGTGTCACGGACAGGTGCATGGTCGACACGAGGCTCCATGGGATGTTTGGGTAGTCCTGTGCTTGCACCGAGAGGCGTAATAAGACCAAACGGGCCGCGACAAGGATTTCCCCGGGTTAGGGACGTAGTGTGCAGTGTACGGTCACTTGCGCGTAGTGTGCAAGCAGTCTATCTTCTTTTTTCTGAGTAAAATAGAAATTTTTCATGTGTCTTAAAAAGAATGATGCATGATTTTTTTTGAAAATTTTCTTTTTTTTTTTGAATTTTTTTTTTTAAATTTTTTTTTTGAAATTTTTTTTTGAAATGAGCACATAAGCACAAAAATTCCGACAGTTAGGGACATGATTCCGACAGTCAAAATTTTGACTTTTTCCGAGGCGGCCAAAATAACACAAAAATGTGCAAAAATCAACACACACAACAAATGATTTTTAAAGCCGGGACGGAAGCTTGACCCTCAAAAGCTTTTCTTCTTTTTTTTGAAAACAATGATACCGGTACGTGGGATTGTTAAACCACAATTTATCTCCGACTCGTGTTAGGAGGCGATAACGGGAAGTTTAATGGTTTCCACCAATATACCAAATATCATCATTTTTTTTTTAGAAAAAGCTTGATACTTCCCCAGCGGAGTCGCCACTGTGATGATGTGCCACCAAAATTTCGCGGGAAAATTCGATTTTGCGTTTCTTTGAAAATCAAATAAAATCGGAAAAAGACGGAGTCGCCACGCCATTTTTGTTTTAAGGGCCAAAATTTTGAAAAATGCCCGAGATTAGAGATTTGGGTTCGGAGGTCATGTTACACGCCGGGAAGGACGTTAGTGTGCACCCGGAATGCCTCGTAAAACGAGTCTTCCAAGCTAAAAATCATTTATGTGTGTGTGTGTGTGTGTTTTGGCCAAAATAAGTTGAAACTCAGAAAAGTAAAAATTGGGAGTTCTTTATTAGACTTTGGATAGATCCCATGATTTTTGGTGTGATTTTTGGGTTGAGTTTTGGTACTCAAAATATTTTTGGGAGTTGAAGAACACTTCTGCCAGAATGAAAAAGGCAGTGGACACTTGATTTTGATATAGATTTTAGGGCTTGAAAACTTCAGAATCTGAGAAAACTCAGAGAATGAAAGTTGTTCCAGACACCTTAAATAAAGTTTCTGTGAAATAATTTTTCATTTTGGAGAATATTTGAGGACTCAAAACCTTCTGTAATTCTCAGATATGAGATCTGGACTCCCAGAGACTGGTGATCTGACCTTCAAAAGAAAATTTTAAAAAGGGATTTTCACTCACGAAAAAAATAAAGTAAAAATATTTCTGGAAATCTCTGGATGTTGGCTACAAAAAGTGTTTTGTAGTCAACACCAAATTCAAGTTTATCTGTGTCCAAAAATTTAGACCATGGACTGGGGTCTTAGAAAATTGCTACTGGACAGCAACTTCTCAAGAAGGAAAATGTGTTTTTTAAAGGGGGTTTGGCATCCATGCTTGTCCCCATTTCCCTAGGTTTTGATTAGTGATCATTTTAGTGGTGAATCAACTATATCAAACCATCCTTGGGGTACATTAGGACTAAGCACTTCATTTGCTTGGGAAGGGGAATTTTATCCTTTGAAAATGAGATTTGATGTATGAAAATGATTTTTTAGGGTTTTGAAAATGTGTTTTCTTTGCAAGAAAGTAAGAACACTTTGAAAATAATGTTGATCCTTGTAGAAGATCATCCATGGAGATGAACTTCCATGGTGATCTTCTTGGATCTAAGACAAGAAGATGAATGAACTACATTTTGTAGCTTGAAAATGCATGCATGGATGAATTTTAGGGTAAGGAGAGGGAGGTTATACCTATCTTCCTTGTGTTTGGTGTTTGAAGGCTTGAATGTAAGAGTGTTTAGGGCTTGAATATGAGAGTGTTTGAGTGAGTGTGATTTTGGTTGAATAGTTGAGAAAAAAGTGACAATTCTATGGAATTCTCACTGTTTTCTCTCTATTTTCGCCAAAGTGCAGCTGAGGAAATGTGTTCTTCTTTTTTTATTTCTGAGACTGAAGGCCTCAATTTATAGCCCTCTGAAATTACAAAGATGTCCACGCGGATGGGTTTGTCAGCGTGCACTGTTCATTAAATGCTGCTTCAGGCTTTGGACACAAGGAATAATCTTTTGAAAATTCAAACTGGTTATGTTTTTCAACTTACCAGATTGGGTTTTTTCAATTTCTTTTGCTTTTTTAGATTCTTTTGTAGGTTTAACCTTAAATAACAATGCCCACTTTGCCCTTGCTTTGTTAGAAATGTTAGGAATGTTAGGAATTGTTAGGAATGTTATAACTTTCGTTAATTTTCTAACGAAAATACTAACAAGCTCAAATTGGAGCACTTACAACTACCACGTCCTCATGAACCGACCTACATGGTCACCTTCTCTCCCAGCAAGCGATCCAGATCAGGACCCTCATCTTATCGACGACCCCACTTCCTCCTTAAGTGACATCGTCGAGGGGCTTCTTTAAGTACCCCAATCTGGATCACTCCCCATCCGACACACGGGAAACACCGCAGACTCACACAAACGTGATCTCGAACACTGTAGCCTTCAAACCCCCCCCCTAAAACCACCAACCAAACCAAGGGGGGGGGGTTTCTGGGATAAAAAAGCACAAAAGGACTTTTTGGGAATTTTGGAAAATTTGGATAAGCAATGACTGTCCGTGCGGACCACTTTGCATCCAGACATCATAATTACAAAATTCCATGAAAGTCCACAATATTCCCTTAAATCCAGGAAAACCAAAAACTGGTAATGGCTGACAGTGTCGTGCGACAAACCTTGCCAGAATCTGAACCCTATAAATAGAGGGCTCCCCCTCATAATTTACATACCTTTCTCTTCTCCTCTCTCTCCCAGCCTTTAGGCAGCCCCTCTAAGACCCCTCGGGGCAATCTCGGTCCCTTTCGGTTCCCTTCGGGGCATTTCGAGGCCCCTCGTGGTACTCCGAAGCCCTGCCGAGCACTGCCGAGCGCTCTCGAGATGCTCCCGAGCTGCCCCGAGGCACTCCCGAGGCAATCCGAAGTCTTACCGATTGATAAGTGACTATTATATAGTCATTTATCCTTAGTTTTATATACTTTTTAAAGCATAAAATATCATTTCTCATTTCATTTTATGTACTTTTTAGTTCCTTTTTCATATTTTCTAGAGTTTACGCCTTTTGGTATATTTCTTGCATTTTAAAGACAGTTTTTAAGGTCTTTCTATCAAAAAGGATGCTTGGACACTTCAACGCAAAAGACATGGAAGAGCACCAACCAAATCAAGCACACAAAGTTAAATTCAGATGGAGCGGCCGTGCAGCCAACACGGAACGGCCGTGCGACTAGCCATTTTCAGGCCATTTGTGGCCTTAAAATATAGAGCGGCCGTGTCTTGAAGATTGAGTGGCCGTGTCATTATTCAGAGCGATCGTGCAGCTTAGAGTGGAGCGGCCGTGCGAAGTGTCAAAACGCAAATTCAAATCTGGCGCCAAGGAGTGCACGGCCGTGCAACTTCCTTGACGCGGCCGTGCAAATCGTGACTGCAGAATGTAAAGGCACCTTTTGATATCACCTTCTTGAAGAGTCCCCTCCCAATTATAAATAGGACCCTTGTCATCAGTCTTAGATACGAAATTTTAGAGAGAAATCACTGATACTTCATAGATAGAAAATACAAATACTTGTGACAACAATTTTCCAAAGAGATTTGAAGATCAAGTTCATTGTTTGTTCTTGAAATTACTTTGAAAGAAAAGCAATAAAGTGAAGCACCATTTCCAGCATTTGCCTTCTATATTCATAAGTCTTTCTTACTCAATCTCTTATTTTAATTGCTTGTTTATTATAAATGGCTTGTGAGTAATCCCCCTTATTCTTGGGGTTGGAAACTCAAAAGCATACTTGTTCATCATCTAGAAAATAAAAAGTCTTGTCTTCTTTCTTCATCTAAACAATTTCTTTATATTATTCTCTAAATGCCTTACATTTTGGAGATGTACAATTTGCATGATTCAGTCAATTGAGAGAAGTACCTAGCGGAGAATCTCGATTGATGGAACCATATAAAGAAACTAGGTTTCATTGATCACGAAAGTAGTTCAATGGCCTAGGGATGTTTCTTTAATGGAAATTATGTCGACTCTCGTTCTTAAAGGATTCTTACTAATTATGGTCAGCTAGAGATAAGCCGGAACGCCCGTTTGTGACAGGGCGGGAACAACGTAAACGGAAATCTCAAACAGTTAGGACATAATTAGTGAAGAATACAACACTACTTGCTTGACCGTGAGAAGTAGTGCAAGCCGAATGTATCATCCTTGCTTTTTATGAAAACCTTTTATCTCTAAGACAATGATGATTTGATGAACAAAATTATGTGTATGATTTTCAATCCCGAGAATGCTTCGTTTTATAAGAATTTAATTAAAGTACCTTCTGTTTATGTTCTCTCTATTTTTCTAAAAACAAAATTTTATCTCCCCCCAATCTTTTTTATACTTTCTAAAAACAAAAATATTCCCTAAAGTAAACCTTGTCTCTGTGGGATCGACCCGTACTTGCACTCGCTATATTACAATAGCCCGTGCGCTTGCGGATATAAATAAACAGTTAGGTTTCGACCTCGAACAAGTTTTTGACGCCGTTGCCGGGGACAACGGTTTACATTTATTTTTGTCTTTACTACATAATTTTTAGTTTTTGTTTTATTTTTACTGTTTTGCTTTCTCTTTCGATAAATTGTTGCGTTTAATTTCTCTTCAAGTGTTTTTCTTATATTTTATGAAACGGACTCGGACATACGTTGACAACTTGGATCCGGAACCCGAAAGAAGCTTTCACGAAAGATTAAGAAGATTTAGAGAAACTTTAAAGAAACATATGGAAGGAGAACAGCAAACACCCGCTAGAACCCTAAGGGACTTTGTTAACCCAAGTACCCCGGGAACTAGATCCCCTATTGTTGTGCCGAATGCCGGAGCGGCACACTTCGAGATAAAGCCGCAGCTATTGCATATGGTTATGAATAACCAATACAGCGGCACCGCTTTCGAAGATCCCCATCTACACATCCAAACATTTCTTGAATACTGTGATACCACACGTATTCAAAATGTTAGGTGGAAGCAATTCGGATGGGCCTTTTTCCTTTCTCTCTTAAGGATAAGGCGAAACAATGGTTGAATTCGGTCCCCCAGAATTCATTAACAACATGGGACCAAATTCAAGAAGCATTCCTTGGTCGATTTTTCCCACCAAGCAAAACTGCCCAGATACGAACAAAGATCACTAACTTCTGTCAAACAAATAGTGAGACCTTGTATGATGCATGGGAACGGTTCAAGGAACTTCTCAGAATGTGCCCCCACCACGGGCTTGAAAAGTGGTTGATTGTTCACACCTTCTACAACGGTCTCATATTCAAAACAAGAGAGACCATTGATGCCGCTGCGGGAGGAGCATTGATGAACAAGGGAGTCGATGAGGCATATGACCTTATCGAGAACATTGCATTGAACCATTACCAATGGTCAAATGAGAGGGAGCAGCAACAAGGTACGCCCGGTAAATATAATGTTGATGCAGTTACTCTTCTCTCTTTTAAAGTTGACATGCTTTTGAAAAAGTTTGAAAATTTTAATGTCAATCACATTGCTAGTGTAAATGTGTTATGTGAACTATGTGGGTCTAACTCACTTAGTACGGATAACTGTGAGTTACTTGACGTTACTTCTAACGATCAAGTGAACTTTGTTAATTCTTTTGGTCAAAAAGGGGGGATGTATTCTAATACATACAATCCCGAATGGAGGAATCACCCCAATTTTTCCTATAAGAATAACAACGTTCTTAACCCGCAACCATCTACACAACCCCCGGGATTTGCACCTAAGAATTTCAACAACAATGCAAGTACCTTCCCCCCTAAATCAAAATTAGATCTTTTAATAGATTTTATAGTTGAAAGTAAATATGAGCAAGAAAAGACTAATGCTGAATTTAGGGAATGTTTTAAGTTATTTAATGATAAATTTGATAACTTAGCCGCCCATAATAAAATATTAAATGAGCATGCTAAAGCGGTAGTTACTAGGAGTGGGAGAGAACTTATTGATTGTCTACCTAAAGAAAGTAGTCCCATTGAAGAAAGTACTAGTCCAAACCCGACCATGGTTGAGACTAATGATGAGGTTGAAAAGGGGACAAAATCCCCTAAAATAACTAGAAATTTTGATCCACCAATACCTTACCCTCAAAGGTTGGTAAAAGCAAAACTCGATAAACAATTTGCAAAATTTTTAGAAGTTTTAAAATCTATCTACATTAATATACCTTTTACTGATGCTTTGCAACAAATGCCTTCTTATGCTAAGTTCCTCAAGGATATTCTTTCTAACAAAAGGAAGCTAGAAGAAAATGAAACTGTTGCATTAACGGAAGAAGTAAGTGCTGTTTTACAAAAAAGGTTACCCCCAAAATTAAAAGATCTCGGCACTTTCCCTATCCCTTGTAATATAGGTAAATTTGATGTTGATAATGCCATGTTAGACCTAGGAGCTAGCGTGAGCCTCATCCCGCTTTCTGTAAGTAAGAAAATTGGTGTAGGGGAATTGAAACCTACAACCATATCTCTGCAATTGGCGGACCGTTCCATTAAATATCCAGTGGGTATTATGGAAGATGTCCCTTGCCAAATCGGGAAATTAGTCATCCCGGTTGATTTTGTTGTTCTCGAGATGGAAGAGGATAGTCATATTCCTGTAATTCTAGGTAGACCATTTCTTGCCACAGCTGGGGCAGTTATAGACGTTAAACATGGTAACCTAACTTTGAATGTAGGGGATGATAAAATAGAGTTTAACTTGTCTAAATTCATGAGAAATTCTAATCTTGAGAACCCTTGCTTGAACATTAACATGTTAGAATCAATTAGCAAGGAATTAGAAAGTCCCCAATCTAAAGATCCACTAGAAAAAAGTCTTATAGATTGGAAGAGAACTTTGCATGATGATGACAATGAAGAAATTGCAAATTATACCATGCTTTTAGATACAGCAAAGTCTAGTGGCAACAATGATTTCGAAAAGTTGGAGACTACAGCGGAGCCATCCAACAAAAAGGAAAAAGAGGTAATTAAGGCACCTCAAGTTGAGTTAAAGCCTCTTCCTACAAATCTAAGGTATGAATTCTTGGGACCTAACTCCACTTATCCTGTGATTATAAATGCTAACTTAGGTCCTCTAGAGACTGAAAAGTTATTAAATGAGCTTAGGTTGCATCAGAAAGCCATAGGATATACAATAGATGACTTAAAAGGAATTCATTCGAAAATTTGCATGCATAGGATTGATTTGGAGGAAGATCATAAACCTTCCATTGAGCATCAAAGAAGACTCAACCCTAACATGAAGGAAGTAGTTAAGAAGGAAGTTCTTAAATTACTTGACGCGGGCATTATCTATCCAATTTCATATAGCAAATGGGTAAGCCCCGTTCAAGTTGTCCCTAAAAAGGGAGGAATGACAGTCATTCAAAATGATAAGGATGAATTAATCCCAGCAAAGACTGTCACGGGTTGGCGCATGTGTATAGACTACAGAAAATTAAATAAAGCCACCCGAAAAGATCACTTTCCCCTTCCCTTTATAGACCAAATTCTAGAAAGATTGGCCAAACATTCCCATTTTTGTTATTTGGACGGATATTCGGGATTTTTCCAAATTCCTATCCATCCAGAGGATCAAGAGAAAACTACTTTTACTTGTCCTTATGGTACCTTCGCTTATAGGAGAATGCCTTTCGGGCTTTGTAATGCTCCCGCCACTTTTCAGCGTTGTATGATGTCCATTTTTTCCGATTACATAGAAAATATAATGGAAGTTTTTATGGATGATTTCTCTGTTTACGGATATTCTTTTGACGAATGTTTGAAAAATTTATCTAAAGTTCTGCAACGCTGTGAAGAAGTGAATCTTGTTTTAAATTGGGAAAAATGTCACTTTATGGTAAATGAAGGAATAGTATTAGGGCATATGATGTCCGAAAGGGGGATAGAGGTAGATAAGGCGAAGATTGAAATTATTGAAAAATTACCGCCGCCTACTAATGTTAAAGGTATAAGAAGTTTTCTTGGTCACGCCGAATTTTACCGACGTTTTATAAAAGATTTCTCAAAAATTTCTAAACCTTTAACTAATCTACTAATGAAAGATGCTCCTTTTGTGTTTGATAGCCCTTGTCTTGAAGCATTTAATAGGTTAAAGGAAGCTCTGATATCCGCTCCCATCGTACAACCTCCCGATTGGAATCTCCCTTTCGAAATAATGTGCGATGCAAGTGATTTTGCGGTTGGAGCTGTTCTGGGATAGCGAAAAGACAAGAAAACACACGCAATATATTATGCTAGCCGAACAATGGATGAAGCACAAATGAATTATGCCACCACAGAAAAGGAGCTATTGGCCGTAATATTTGCTATGGAAAAGTTTTGCTCATATCTGGTGGGATCAAAGGTAATCGTATACAAAGATCACGCTGCAATTAGATACTTGTTGACAAAGAAGGATGCGAAGCCAAGATTAATAAGGTGGATCCTTCTCCTCCAAGAGTTCGATTTGGAAATTCGTGATCAAAAGGGAATGGAAAATTCGGTCGCGGATCATTTATCCCGTCTTTCTAAGGAATTAGAAATTTCCGATAATGATGACCTTCCTATTGATGACTCATTTCCGGATGATTTCTTGCTATAAACAATGTCGAAATTCCTTGGTTTGCAGACATTGTTAACTATCTAGCATGCAAGATTCTTCCCCCATAAATGAGTTATCAACAAAAGAAGAGAAAATTACTTTTGGGAAGATCCGCTCCTTTTTAAACATTGTGCAGATGGAATCATTAGGCGGTGTGTACCTAATGAAGAGATCAATGACATTCTTTATCATTGTCATTCATCTCCTTATGGCGATCATGCAAGCACAGCCAAAACCGCCGCCAAGGTTCTTCAGACAGGTTTTTTCTGGCCCACACTCTTCAAAGATTCTCGAAATTTCGTTATCTCTTGTGATCGTTGCCAAAGGACCGACAACATTTCAAGAAGAAATGAAATGTCTCTCAATAATATTCTAGAAGTTGAGATTTTTGACTTATGGGGCATTGATTTTATGGGACCATTCCCCACATCCTTCAACAATAATTATATTTTGGTAGCAGTGGATTACGTCTCAAAATGGGTGGAAGCTATAGCATCTCCAACAAACGACTCAAAAGTCGTCATGAAGCTTTTTAAAAATACAATTTTCCAAGATTTGGGGTTCCAAAAGTCATCATAAGTGACGGAGGGTCGCATTTTTCACACCGCCAGTTTGATGCTTTATTAAAAAAGTACGGAGTCTATCATAAAACAGGCACCGCATATCATCCTCAAACAAGCGGTCAAGTTGAAATATCGAATCGAGAAATAAAGTGGATCTTGGAGAAAACAGTGATAAGTTCGAGAAATGATTGGTCAATAAAATTAAACGATGCTTTATGGGCTTATCGCACCGCTTTTAAAACACCTATCGGAACCACTCCTTTCCGATTGGTTTATGGAAAGTCAAGTCATTTGCCGGTGGAGCTTGAGCATAAGGCATATTGGGCAATTAAGGCCCTAAATTATGAGTTGGCGGAAGCCGGTGAAAAGCGGAGACTACAGTTACAAGAACTCGAAGAACTCCGATATGAAGCATACGAAAGTGCCAGATTATACAAGGAGAAAACAAAAAAATGGCATGATGCTCGTATAATAAGAAAGGATTTCAAAGAAGGAGACATGGTTCTACTTTTTAATTCTCGTTTAAAGTTTTTTCCAGGTAAATTAAAATCAAGATGGACGGGCCCATTTCAAGTGTGTAAAGTATAACCATACGGAGCCATTGAAATTGGGAACGAAACACAAGGAGATTTTAAGGTAAATGGTCAAAGATTGAAACACTACATGACCGGAGACCCAATTGGAGTAGTCTCATCCATAACTTTGGGTGAGCATACCACACCATTTTAGTAAGTTTTTCTCTTTACCCTCCCGGGATTTGGCATTGTTCCTTGAAACATTGAGAACAATGTTCATTTCAAGTGTGGGGGGGGTATATCTATCCTTTTATTTTCGCTTTCTAGTTTAAATTTTTACTTGCTTTCTAGATTAGATTTAAATGCTTTCTAGTATAATTTTTTTTTCGTTTTAACTTAGTTGCGTTTTTCATTTATGCATGTATAATAGTATATAAAAAAATAATAATAAATTCCTATGATGATCTATATCATTATTTCTTATGCTTGCCATTTGCCATAGAATAATGCCTATTTATCTTTCCTCTCATATTTTATATAAACTTAGAAATTTATAAAAAGAAAAATATAGGAATATTTCTAGGAAATAATTTTGAAGCCTCATAAGTTAGTATAGGACAATATAGAGTTTTATAAAGAAAAAGGCATTTGATTAGAAGGAAATCTTTATCAATCTATACTTGGTCATTTTTATGAAAAATTTTGAAAATATTTTCTTAAAATTGTACACCTTTTATCTTTATTAAATGTTTATTCCCTTTTTAGAAGCACCCTTTGTTTTGTATCTATTGAATCACACCCTTTCATCAAAAATTTCATCTTTTCATTTCTCAAATCAAATCAAAGTAAACATCTTTATCTTATTGCTAAAAAAAGTGACTTAGTCACCAATCCTTAAAAGCAAAAAGAAACCTATTACTTCCTAAGTAACTCGGGGCACGGCGTTCGCTGCGACGATGCTTCCTTGCCAAACGGGAGTAATATCCAAAAGTATTCTTGATCTAAGTATTAGGAACATGGGGTTCGCAACCACAATGTCTCCTACTTGAAAGGATCAAAAAAATAACTTAGGTCTTTTGCAAAAAAATATAACACGTGCAAAGATAAGACAAATTTGTTTAAACTTTGATGAGATTTTTTCACTACCATCATCCATTTTCCACCCTTGTGATTCAAGAATGTAATACAATTCTTCGGGAACTTCTAACTTGTGAATAAATATTTATACTTTCTCTTGTACATTTTAAAGAAATAAATTCATTTTTTCTCAAAAATCACTCTAAAAAGTGAAAGCTTCTCTTCTACCAAGAAATGAATCTAAGATTTATTCTTCTAGCATGCTTTACTTGGTCAAAATTCTATATATGCTATATTAGGTTATAGTCTTATAAATTATCTCTTTAAAAATATCCCCAAAATGCTTCTTCCTAGATAAATTTTTAAAGGTATACAAAATATGATTAGAAAGATGAAGGCATTATCCAAAAGGCATTTAGGGCTTGCTACTTTATTTCTGAGGGATCACTCTTGCTTTTTCTCCCTCTCCGTATTTCATTCTAAGTTTGCTTGGGGACAAGCAAAAGCTTAAGTGTGGGGGAGTTTGATAAGTGACTATTATATAGTCATTTATCCTTAATTTTATATACTTTTTAAAGCATAAAATATCATTTCTCATTTCATTTTATGTACTTTTTAGTTCCTTTTTCATATTTTCTAGATTTTATCCCTTTTGGTATATTTCTTGCATTTTAAAGACAGGTTTTAAGGTCTTTCTATCAAAAAGGATGATTGGACACTTCAAGGCAAAAGACATGGAAGATCACCAACCAAATCAATCACACAAAGTTAAATTCAGATGGAGCGGCCGTGCAGCCAACACGGAACGGCCGTGTGACTAGCCATTTTCAGGCCATTTGTGGCCCTAAAATATAGAGCGGTCGTGTCTTGAAGATTGAGTGGCCGTGTCATTATTCAGAGCGGCCGTGCAGCTTAGAGTGGAGCGGCCGTGCGAAGTGTTAAAACGGAAATTCAAATCTGGCACCAAGGAGTGCACGGCCGTGCAACTTCCTTGACGCGGCCGTGGAAATCGTGACTGCAGAATGTAAAGGCACCTTTTGATGGCACCTTCTTGAAGAGTCCCCTCCCAATTATAAATAGGACCCTTGTAATCAGTCTTAGATACGAAATTTTAGAGAGAAATCACTGATACTTCATAGATAGAAAATACAAATACTTGTGACAACAATTTTCCAAAGAGATTTGAAGATCAAGTTCATTGTTTGTTCTTGGAATTACTTTGAAAGAAAAGCAATAAAGCGAAGCACCATTTCCAGCATTTGCCTTCTATATTCATAAGTCTTTCTTACTCAATCTCTTATTTTAATTGCATGTTTATTATAAATGGCTTGTGAGTAATCCCCCTTATTCTTGGGGTTGAAAACTCAAAAGCATACTTGTTCATCATCTAGAAAATGAAAAGTCTTGTCTTCTTTCTTCATCTAAACAATTTCTTTATATTATTCTCTAAATGCCTTACATTTTGGAGATGTCCAATTTGTATGATTCAGTCAATTGAGAGAAGTACCTAGCGGAGAATCTCGATTGACGGAACCATATAAAGAAACTAGGTTTCATTGATCACGAAAGTAGTTCAATGGCCTAGGGATGTTCCTTTAATGGAAAATATGTCGAATCTCGTTCTTAAAGGATTCTTACTAATTATGGTCAGCTAGAGATAAGCCGGAACGCCCGTTTGTGACAGGGCGGGAACAACGTAAACGAAAATCTCAAACAGTTAGGACATAATTAGTGAAGAATACAACACTACTTGCTTGACCGTGAGAAGTAGTGCAAGCCGAATGTATCATTCTTGCTTTTTATGAAAACCTTTTATCTCTAAGACAATGACGATTTGATGAACAAAATTATGTGTATGATTTTCAATCCCGAGAATGCTTCGTTTTATAAGAATTTAATTAAAGTACCTTCTGTTTATATTCTCTCTATTTTTCTAAAAACAAAATTTTATCTCCCCCCAATCTTTTCTATACTTTCTAAAGACAAAAATATTCCCTAAAGTAAACCTTGTCTCTGTGGGATCGACCCGTACTTGCACTCGCTATATTACAATAGCCCGTGCGCTTGCGGATATAAATAAACAGTTAGGTTTCGACCTCGAACACCGATCCATCCCGAAGCCCTTCCAATCCATCCCTAGGCATTCCGGTCCATCCTGAGGTGTCCCAGCCCTTTCTGAGCACAACCGACGATCCCGACGCACGCCGGAACTCTGCCCGAGCGCAACCGACAATCCCGACGCACGACGAACCTCTGCCTGAGTCTAGTCAATGATCCTTACGATCCCAACGCACAACGAAAATCTGCCCGAGTACACACCTGACAATCCCGAGGCACGTCGAAGCTCTGTCCGCAGACACCGGCACGTCCGAAGCAATCCCGGTCTGTCCTGGAACACTATTCAACACTCAAACACTATTCTCCAGCGGAAGACAGACACGAACCAACACTGGAAAGGTTTCCTTCCATTTCAATACATTTCAATACATAGCGTACGATGTAGACATTATATACATCATGCATTTTTAAAAGCACATACAGACACAACTTTTAAAGAAAGAAAAGGGGTACCGAAAGACTCGTTTTTACGAGGCGACTCGAGTGCGCTCTACTATGCCCTTCCCGAGGAGTAATCTGACCTCCGAACTCAAAAATCTCATCACACAACAACAGTTTTTAAACTAAGTCTTTTTTCAATGTTTTGGGCGAAATCAAAACGGCGTGGCGACTCTACGAACAAAACGCAGCGAGACACCTCCAACCTCCTCGACTAAAAACGAGAGCGATGCGAGATGCCAGGGCCCGTGCGGGAGCCGAATCCGGGTAATTTCACCAGCGCATTGAAGAGGGTTGGTGCATTTAAGATCTTTGAGAGTGAGTTGCCAAGAACTATAGCATTCAGGCATTCAAGTTCAAGCCATTCAAGTTCAAGGCGTTCAAGTCCCCCATATTCACTAGACTATCTCTGTTAGGACAAACACTGAGCACCATCAATCAATACTTGTAGTGTTCTCAAACAAGACTATGATTGAAACACATTGATTGAATCACACACACACCTTAGAGAAATCAGTTCAACATTGTGAACACATCTATAGAAAACACCTGGTCATTCTTGTAGCACGATCCATTAGTGATCACTTTACTTTTGGCAGCCTTCAATTTTTATGGTTTGCAATTTGTAATAGTTAGGTATCATTAATAGTGCACTTTCACAAATTCAAGTTTTGACCAAACTTGGTAGATGACGTAGCAGTTATTTAACACTGTGAACCTCTTCAAACAACTGCGTCATTTCTTTTGTTTGCTTGTTCATTATTTGTGATTGTTGTAACCGGTTGACAATCTCTCAACTGGTCACAACTTGTTGACTTTTTGTTACTGCTTGCCTGTTTGACTACATTGGAAAATACAGTTGAATGATGCTTTAACTTACTCTTTGAAAATCCTACTGCCTAACCGATTTGAGATAGACTCCAAACTGGTATCCTATATCCGCTATGCAAACTGGTCCCATCGGTTAGCATCTGAGATAAGGTATTTGACATTTTCAAAGATTTCAAAAGAGTTTAAGAAAAAGTTTTTACAGGCTATTCACCCCCCTTTAGTCTGTTTCCTACCAATTGAGCCTAACAAATTGACATTTAATCTGAACCATTAAATTATTTTAATTTAATGACTGTGGTTAGTTCTCATGATTATTGTTTAAATAGATTCTCATTTGAACACCTGCTATATATATTTATAAATATATACTTTCTCCGCCCCATATCAATTGATACTTTTTTTTTTATCCGTCTCACACCAATTGATACTGTTCAAAATGGAAGGAAATCTTTACTATTTTTCCCACTCATTTTCTCTCTTATTTTACTTTTACACTCATAATATTCTCTCTCCTAACTATTTCTCCCACTCATTCTCTCTCCTATTTAATTTTTCATACTCACAACATTTTCTTTCACTTTTTCTCTCTCTTACTTTTTCTTAATATATGTGTCCAAAATTTTGGTATCAGCTGATGTGGGCCGAAGGAAGTATTTTTTATAATAAAATAATTGAATAGATGAATAGAAAGATGTAATTATGAAGGGATGGTTAATGGTGTTGATCGAGTCAGCACTATATCGAACTCAATATTAAAAGAATGAGATGAATGTGGACAATGGGTAGTTGATGTTTCATTATCACTAGAAAGTCTAGTTAATATTATAAAAGGGTGCTATTATTTGCATAATTTTTTTATTAAAAAAATGTGTAAATAACTTAGAAAAATTAAATAATAATGAATTAACTTTTAATCATTATTATTATATTATTATTTTTTGATTAAAAATGAAAATTTCAAAATTATATAATCACTATCCTAAAAATAGTCTATACAAGATAGAAATTTCTTACCCTTATAAAAAGATCAGCTTGCTCTAATGCAAGTGGGAAGGTCCGGCCAACTTTTAACAGTAGTATAAAAAGTCCAAATAATTGTTAATATATCATAGCAGATATATTTGACTTATCACAATTAATTATTATCTCACAACTTTATTAATATAATCTTTGTCTATACATACACATACAAGTTAAATAGTATTAGATTAGACGAACTTTAAATACATGAATTCAGTAGTTACTTAATTCATTTGTATTTTAAAACATTGCATTTGAATTTAGTAATAGTTAGCTATTGAATTAATGTATATTTTAAACATTAAACATGAATTCAATAGCTAGTTAGCGATTGAATTCTTGTGTATTTTAGAAAATTGCATTTAAATTCATTAGCTAGTTAGCTATTAAATTCATGTGTATTTTTTAACATTACATTGAATTCAGTAGCTTCTTAGCTACTGAATTTATATGTATTTTGAACATTGCATTCATTAGCTAGTTAGCTGCTGAATTCATGTCTATTTTGAACATTTCACATGCATTCAGTAGCTACTTAACTACTGAATTCATGTATGTGTTATGAACATTTCACTTGTATTAATTGGATTGCTTAGAAAATTGCAATTGTATTCAGTAGCTAGTTAGCTATTCAATAAATGTGTAATTTTTGAACATTGCAATTGGATTCAGTAGCTAATTTTTTTTTTTTTGATTCAGTAGCTAATTAGCTACTGAATCCATATGTATTTTGAACATTGCATTCAGTAGCTAGTTAGCTTAGCTAGTTAGCTACTGATTCATGTGTATTTTGATTTTGAACATTACACATGAATTCAGTAGCTAATTAACTACTGAATCCTTGTGTGTTTTTGAACATTTCACTTGGATTAATTAGATACTTAACTATTGAATTCATGCGTATTTTAAACATTGCATGTGGATTCAGTAGCTAAATAAACAATGAATCTATGTGTATTTTTTATAAATACAATTGCAATGTTCAAAATTCATTTGTATTCAATAGCTATTTAGCTAATGAATCCTATTGTATTTTGAGAATTTCATGTTTCTTCAACATTTTTTTTTTCAAAACTTTATATTCATGGATATAGTTTGATTTACATCGTCGAGATAAGAAAAAACAGTGTTCTCGAAAAAAAATTCGGCTTATAGATATTGAGATATTAAATTTTGAAATTTGAGGGAAATTTAGATGGTAATGTGGCAGGTTTTGAAAAGTGACGGATAAATGAAATTCTACCTCCCGACTTTCACAAAAAATGCCACCGTTTTTTATAATGTACTGAGGATGTTGTATCATATTTTTAAATAATTCATATAGAATTCATTATAATATAATACTGTATAATAACTTAAGAAATATTTAAATTAATAACAATTTGAGGGGAAGTGATTTGTCCCAAAATTAATTTATGGGTAAAATTTCCTTAATCTAAACCATTAACTTATTTTAATCCAATAATTACGGTTAGTTCTTATGATTTTTATCTAAATAGGTTCTCCATTTGAGCACCTCCTATATATAAGTATATATACTAGTAAAAGTTCGTGTTCAAGGACACGTGTTTTTTTGTTTTTTAATTTTAAAAAAAAAGTTTTTTTTTTAAAGGGCAAAATGGGAAAGGGACAATTTAGTGAGGGCAAAATGGGAAATTTGACACTTAATACTGTTCATTATACTGTAGCAAGGAGGAGTGTCATTTATACTATAGATATACTCCCATCGTCCCAATAAAAGCTTCACCAATTTTCTAAAAGGGCATTTCATTAGAAGTTTCACCTTTCTCAAAATGGCAAAGAATCTTTACAATTCCACTCACTCATTCTTTCTCCTATTTTACTATTACACTCACAATATTTTTTAAATTTACTATTTCATTCACTCATTCTCTCTCTTATTTTACTATTACACTTACAATATTTTTTTTTCATTCTTAATTTACGTATTGAGCCAAAATGATAAAGCTATTATCGAAAAGGAGAGAGTATATAAGACTACCCACAATGGTTTCATCCCACTCTTCCATTTCATCTAACACTTTTTACACTTTTTCTCATCCACCAAATATTTCATCTACCCATTTCATTTACCCCCACTCCAATGGCTAACTTAAATTAAATTTCAACTCCCTCCAACTCATCATTCTATACCCCACTACTTTTATTTTATTTTATTTATATTCTTTATTTTTATGAAAACTAAGTGTTTTTTTTTTGTGTCCAAATCAAATGAAACTTATATCGATTTGTAGGGAAAAAAAAAGATGAATTTTGGTGAAAAAAAAATTAAAAAAAAAATTTATTTACTAGGTAATAATTCAGCCCAAATTGAAAACTAAGTGTTTTTTTTTTTTTTTTGTCCAAATCAAATGAAACTTATATCGATTTGTAGGGAAAAAAAATGATGAATTTTGGTGAAAAAAAAATTAAAAAAAAATTAATTTATTAGGTAATAATTCAGCCCAAATTGAAAACTAAGTGTTTTTTTTTTTTTTTTTCTGTGTCCAAATCAAATGAAACTTATATCGATTTGTAGGGAAAAAAATGATGAATTTTGGTGAAAAAAAAAATTAAAAAAATAATTAATTTACTAGGTAATAATTCAGCCCAAATTGAAAACTAAGTGTTTTTTTTTGTGTCCAAATCAAATGAAACTTATATCGATTTGTAGGGAAAAAAAATGATGAATTTTGGTGAAAAAAAAATTAAAAAAATAATTAATTTACTAGGTAATAATTCAGCCCAAATTGAAAACTAAGTATTTTTTTTGTGTCCAAATCAAATGAAACTTATATTGATTTGTAGGGAAAAAAAATGATGAATTTTGATAAATTTTTCTTTTTATTTTTAAATCATTTATTATGAGATAATTGAGTTTAAATAATTGGGTGAAAAAGTAATAAAGTCAAGACGAATAAGGTTTTGACACGTGTTGGAGAAAAAAAAAAACAAAAAACAAAAACCTTTCAATTCGGGATGAAATGTTTCATCTACCTAATTCATTCAATCCTATTTCAACTTCCCGCTACAGCTATCCATCCGGATTAAAACCATTTCATCCCACCTTTTATACCGCCATTGTGGATAGTCTAATAATTGAATAGGTAAATAGAAGAGGTGTAATGATGAAGGGATGGTTAAATAGTATTGAACGAATCAATACAATCACCATTAAAGTACCTATTCATGCCTACCAAACAGCCCCCAAGTACCGAAGATATGTAATCAAAGAATAATAAGAAAATTTGTTCCGTATAAACTATAAAAACTCAATATTAAAGAATGCGATGAACATGGACAATGGGTAGTTGACGTTTCATTATCACTTGAAGTCTAGTTGATATTATAAAAAGACCAGTTTGTTTTAATGCAAGTGGGAAAGTCTGGCCTACTTATAAAAAGACCAAATAGTGGAGTATATGAGTTTTTCCGTAATTACGGAGAAATGCGTTTTTAATAGCCAGAAGCTATACGTTTGATAATCAGAAGAAAATTTCTGAATATCAGTCTCAAAGGGTTCTGGATATCCAGAAGCTTTGAAACGGATATCCAGAAGCCTTTGGGCGGATATCCAGAAAAAATAGATTTGAAGTCAAATCCAAGGCCAAGACCAGAAATTGCTTATTGAATCCAGAAACCTTCAAATGTATATCCAGAAACCATCAAATGAATATCCAGAAACATTTTGAAAGTTTCTGGATATTTATTTTGAAGGTTTCTGGATATCCAGAAACCTTCAAATGTATATCTAGAAATTATCAAATGAATATCCAGAAACATTTTGAAAGTTTCTGGTTATCATTTTGAAGGTTTCTGAATATCACTTTCATAAGCTTCTGGATATTCTTTCAAAGGGTTCTGAATATCCAGAAACTTTGAGACTGATATCCAGAAGTAACCATGAGACAAGGTCATGGTCAATACAAAAAGTTTCTGAATATCCTTTCAAAAGGTTCTGGATACCCGTAAGCCGTTTCTCCATAACTTATGGAGAAACGCATTTCTCCCTAGATTTTACGAATATATATGAGTGGGACATATTCTTTGCTTAGATACGTTATATCGTAGCAGATATATTTGACTTGTCACAATTAACTATTATCTCATAACTTTATTAGTATAATCTTTGCCTATATATACAAGTTATCAAATAGTATTAGATTAGACGAACTTTGTATTCTTCTCAATTAATTTAGTGAAATAAATAATTAAGACGAAATTTGCATTCTTCTTAGGGTATGTTTGGGTACACCAATTTTATAGTTTGAATTGCTTCATTGAGATGTGAAAAACAGTGTTCTAGAAAAAAAATCAGCTTATAAATTTTTAGATATTTAATTTTGAAATTTGAGAGAAATTTGGTTGATAACGTGACAGGTTTTGAAAAGTGATGCACAAATGACATTTTACCTCTCAACTTTCACAAAAACTACAAAAATACCACCATTTTTTATAAAGTATTGATGTTGTTGTATCATAATTTTTAAATAATGTATATAAAATGTATTATAATATAATAATGTATAAGAAATTAAGGGACAATTAAATTAATAAGGAATTTGAGAAAAAGTAATTTGTCCCAAAATTAACTTATGAGTAAAATTTCCTTAATCTAAATCATTAACTTATTTTAATCTAATAATTATGGTTAGTTCTCATGATTTTTATCTAAATAGATTCTCATTTGACCACCCTCATATGTATATATACTAGAATAAGCTCGTGTTCGAGGACACGTTATTTTTTTTTTTTTTTAATTAAGCCCGTGTCTGATGACACGTTTTTTTTTTTTTAATTTAAAAAAAAAAATTTAAGGGCAAAATTTAATTTTAAAAAAAAAGCAATTTTTTAAGGACAAAATGGGAAAGAAACAAAATAGTGAGGGCAAAATGGGAATTTCGGCCATTAAAACTATTCATTCAACTGTTCATAACCCTTTCCTCATTTATACTATATATATATATATATATATATATATATATATTATACAAAATGAAAATTTCTACCATCAAAACTATTCATTCAACTGTTCATAACCCTTTTCTCATTTACAATATATATATATATATATATATATATATATATATATATTTATATTGAATAGGTGAATAGAAGAGATGTAATAATAAAGGGATGGTTAATAGTGTTGATAGACTCAGCGCTACCACCATTAAAATACCTATTCATACCTACCAACAGTCACCAAGTACCGAAGATACGTAATCAAAGAATAATAAGAGCAACCTAATCAAAGAATAATAAGAGCAACCTAATGGATCTTGGCTCAGTGGTATATTGGTGTTCTTTTGTAGGGGAGGACATCAGTTCGATTCTTCCTAATGAAAATCTATGTTGTTTAATTTCTACCTTGAATTTCAGGGTCCTTAGGAATTTTTCGGGACACATCCATACAAGCATGAAGAAGACTGGCCGGGCTTACGACCTCAAAGTGTGAGTTCAAATCTTAGCAGGAAAGACCTGAGCAGCCATTTGGTGTTGTAATAGTGATGTAATTGCCTCGACAGGAGCAGCTGGAGCAGCCATTTGGTGTTGTAAGAGTGTAAATGTCTTGTAGGAGGGCTCCATTGGGGCCCGAAGTATAAGGGGTGCTGTCACCCTGACTGCATAGGACACATCCCGCGATTTACCTCCATCAGAATACTGAGGGACCGGTACCTGGTGGTCCAGGATTGATCCGGCGAAGCTGGGAAACCTGAGTAATCAAAAAAAAAAAAAAAGAATAATAAGAGCATTCACAATGGGAGCTTTTTGAGAACTTCTTATTCTTCTGAAAAAGCCCTAGAGAGCTTTTTACCATTGTGAAAATGCAGAAAGAGCTCCTTAGTAAGGAGTAGCTCTTTCTACAAATAGCTAGCTTTTTAGCTTTTTATCATTAATGCTACATATTTTCTATGCAAGTCATTCACTCTTTTTTACATATGGGATTCATAAAAAAATTGAAAGAGAAGTTTTATCATTGTGAAAAAGTGCTTGAGGTTTTCAAATTTTAAATTATAATGATGTGGCTTATAGAAAATATAAAAAAAAACTATATAGAGAGTTTTACCATTGTGGATGCTCTAAGCAAATTTGTTCGGTATAAACAATAAAGAACTCAATATTAAATAGGGGTGGAAATGGTTTGGTTCAAATCGCGGTTTGGAGTCGAATCGAGTCAAATCGTGTGATTTGGTTCGATTTTTAGACATAATTGATTTAGCTCGATTTGAGAAATTTACAAGCCACGTGGTTCAGCTCAGCTTGGGGTTTAGTACTCCTAAATCGAACCGAGCTAAACCGTTTAAGACCGAACCGCGATTTGAACCGTGAAACCGAACCATTATGTTTACATTTAATGTGATGCTGCAAGAATTATAGTAGAGTTTTTCTTGATAACTCTAAGATTGTTTAAGATTGTTGTTTGGTTATTGATACTTTAAGATTGTTGATTGGTAATTGTACTTTAAGATTGTTGTTTGTAATTTTCATATGATATGTTTTGTATTCTACTTTAAAGATTGTTCTACGATTGTTGCTTGGTGATTGGTATTTGGTACTTTAGTTTCAAAGTAATCAAGTTATGCTTGTATTTATTCTAAATACTTATTTATATTCATTAGTCATAAAATTGTTAACAAAAAAAAATTATGTTTTGAAATGCGATTTGGACCGTGGTCTAGATTGCGGTTTAGACCGTAGTCTGAACCGCAAAATCAAACCGCAAATCAAACCGCGGTTTAGATCGAACCAAATCGAATCATAGCAGTTCGATTTAGCTCGGTCTGAATTTTTTTATGATTTAGCTCGATTTAAAATTTCTCCAAATCAATACTAGCAATTTAATTTTTAAATTTGTCCAAATCAAACTAAATCGAACCATTTCCACCCCTACTATTAAAGAAAGCGATGAACGTCGACAATGGGTAGTTGATGTTTCATTATCACTGGAAAGCCTAGTTGAATTATAAAAAGATCAGCTTGCTTTAATGCAAGTGGGAAAGTCCCGCCAACTTTTAACAGTAGTATAAAAAGACCAAATAGTTGTTAATACTCTCTCCGTCCTATGTGATTACAAACCATTTTTTTGGGCACATTAATTAAGAAATATTATTAAAATAATGAAAATCTGTGATAGAAAATGAAGAGAGAGAATAAGTGGAATTGGTTGAATAAATTGTGTGATAGAAAATGAAGATAGAGAATGAGTGGGTGGGGTAGGGTAGGGTGAATATAAAATAATAAATTTATTTTCATTTTGGGTAGTTTGTATTCACGTGGAACGGACCAAAAAGGAAATAAGTTTGTATTCACGTGGGACGGAGGGAGTATATACTAGTGTGACCCGTGCAATACATGAACAGTTACTAACGAATAATTGATTAAAATTGAAACAAATACAAAAGAAAATAGAAATATTTGTATATATTATAAAACAATTCTTTGAAAACTATATTATTATGGTAAGTTAAGCAACCATTTAGTACCCATTGTAATTGTATGACTATTATCAATAGGAGTAACTATCTCAATTTAGCATAATTTTCAAGCCCGATATCAAATGTAAAAGAAAATAATATTATATAAGTACATATATTAAAAGAAAAAAATAAGAGGAAAAAATTATAAAAATTAGAAAACAATACTCCCTCCGTCCCGCTGATAACTTCACTTTTTGCCATTTTGGGTGTCCCATTGAAAGCTTCACCTTTCCTTTTTTGGCAAAGGAATCTTTACTATTCCCTCCACTCATTCTCTCTCCTACATTATTTTAATACTCACAACACCATTATAATTTACTATTCCCTCCACTCATTCTCTCTCCTATTTTCAAATTACACTCACAACATTTTCTCCACCTTAATTTGCGCGCCGGAGCCAAAATGGTGAAGTAATAAGCGGGACGGAGGGAGTATGTCATATTTATTTACATTAACTGATCATGAACATAATAATGATATTTATTTTCAATTTAACTTATTTAATTTTGAGAAGAAAAATCAAAATTCTATACCCCACCACTTTTATTTAGAAAAATCGAACTAAATAAATTGTTTGATGTATCGAACTAAAATAATTTTCAAGCCTGATTCTCGTCTTTATAAATACACAATTTTTTGAGATGAATAGAAAAATCGACAAATTTATTAATACTTTATTTACTAAGTTTCAAAGATTTTTTTTAAAATAAATAAATTCTTTGATGTATCGAAAAAATTATAAAACAATATGTCATATTTATTTACATTAACTCATCATGAACATAATAATGATATTTATTTTCAATTTAACTAATTTAATTTTGAGAAGAAAAATCAAAATTCTATACCCCACCACTTTTATTTAGAAAAATCGAACTAAATAAATTGTTTGATGTATCGAACTAAATAATTTTCAATCCCGATATTCGTCCTTAAAAATACACAATTTTTTGAGACAAATAGAAAAATCGACAAATTTATTAATACTTTATTTACTGTGCTTCAAAGATTTTTTTTTAAAAATTAAATAAATTGTTTGATGTATCGAACTAAAATAAACCCAATAATCATATTACCACATCTCAATTATTAAATAGAAATCCAAACTCACATTCATCACACTCCCCCTATATGTGTATATATATATATATATATATGTACATATATATATATATATATATATATATATATATATATATATATGTACATATATATATATATATATATATATATATATATGTACATATATATATATATATATATATATATATATATGTACATATATATATATATATATATATATATATATATGCACATATATACATATATATGTACGTGATCTTTGCGAGAATTGTGCTTATCAAGAATCCTCCACGTGACAGACCAATCACCGGCTCCTTGACTGAAATCGTAACCCACGACTAGCCAGGATGTGTCTCCCTGCGAAGACGCTCGCAGCGTGAGTAAGACAACAGTGTGTATAGCTCAAAATGTATTGAATAATGAATTCGAGATAACAAAATGGCGATTACCTTTGCACCGGGCCGGGTAGTGATGATGTATTTATAGGTGATGGTTGTTGTATTTTTGGTGGAGCGATATGTGCTCCGAGATTCTAGCGGCAGTTACCTGTCATGAGAACGTGCCTGAAACAGTCCCTGATTTATAGGGATGCGGTTATGGAAAGATTTGACCTTGTATGTCTACCTTAGCTAGCTCGACGCTTGAGTGATTAGGTCGAGGTCGCCACTTTAAGAAGGGTCGACCTGACTGTCGGGTAGAGCATGGTTCGTACCCGTATTAGAGTCTGAATTGTAAGGTCGGACTAAGTTAGGTCGGGACCTGATAGGTCGGACGTTGGGCTTAGTCGACTGATATTTTGGACAGGCTTTGGGCCTTGCATTGATTGGGCCTGGCCCCCTTGATACGTTGGGGCAATGGTTGCCTTGAAGATTGGGCTTTGCTTGCTTAGCCCAACTCGACACTTTTGATATGTTCAGTGGCCCCCCAACTTTCGAGTTGACTTTGTCGACTAGGAAGTTAAAGGAAATCTTTGATGAGAATCACTTTACTCGCAGGTCGCTACTAGTTTTTGAAGTTAGTCGACTATGATGACGTGGCATAATCCTGGACGTTGATGACGAACGGTCAGAGATGAAGGAGCGCCGTTTTAGCCATAATGATTACTGTTTTGACGTTTGAGAGTCCGCCTAGGAAACTGTTTCCGCCATTAATTAGGAAAATTAATTTTGAATTTCCCTTTGTCATTTCCAATTCAGGAAGATATAAATTCAGGAGTCCTTCTCCATTTACAACTTTTGCTGTCTCTGATTCCTCGAATTCCGGCGAGAATAGTGAAAAAAGGCAATCGGATAAATCAAAGCTTTTATCTCCGTCTGTAAACCCTCTTCGTTCGAGCTAATTTAAGGTATTCCTCTCGCCCCTCAATATTAGGGTTTTATTTCCATAATTTCTTCAATTTCGCCATGGCTAGGACCTTTAGTACCGAATCTGGAGCTTGGTATGGGTACTGTAAAGTCAACCGTAGGGTTTATAAACACTTGAACGGAGAGTGGAAGGAGATGATCATGGAGGAATGTATTTCAATTTTGACCCGTTGGGGCTTGCATTTTTCTGAATTGACTTTGCCTGAGGGAGAGAGTTTAGGTACCCTAGGGACGAATGACCCAAGAGTTGAGTCCTTCCACCTTTTTCATGAACTTTTTGACCACATTGCCATATTTTACATTCAGGGCCCCAATAAACCTTCCTTCCTTAGAAACAGAATTGGATTTCCGGGGGAATCTAGGTCGCCCCTTAATGTGTCAGTTAGGTCCCATGAGACTTCATGTAGAACTGATTCCCCTGTTTCCCCCTCTTCTTGTACAGATATGGAGACTCAAGGAGAAGCCAATGCATCGACCTCGTCAAGCCCACGTATTGTTGACGCTTTCGAGACTAATGTGGTGCCAGGCAGGAATGAGAGGGGCTATATTCCCAAAGGGCCACTTAGAGGAAAGCAGAATTTTACCTCTAGACTGTCTATGATCTACAACTTCTGTGAGGTGAACAAAGAGGAGTTCGATGTTACCCTTTACAGCAGGGTTGATTTCTTCAAATAGTGTAGTGACTACAAGACTGATCCCACTAGGGTCGCCTTCTATTATGGTCAATTTGTGGCTGACCTGAGGTTACCCTTGGACCCCTTCATCAACGAATTCTTAGAGTGTGCCAATGCCCTACCCCTCCAATTGGGTGCCAATACATGTAGGGTCTTAGTTTGCTTCGCTATGGTGTGTCGCTTCTGAGGGTACGAGCCCTGTATGAGAGTGTTTAGGGAGTTTTTTGCTGTGAAGTTTGATAAGTTTCAGGGCATAAGCACCCCCTCAAAACCACATTCTCCCAAGCTGTTCATAAACTTGCCTAGCAAAGCTAGTGGTTGGAACTCTCACGTAGCAGTGGTGGAGAGTAGGTTAGGTTGGGAGTTCCCCCTACCCAGTGAGGACACCCATGTGGTGAAAGATCAAGATCAGTGGGAACCTTATTGGCATAACGACCTGCGTCAGAAGCTAGTAGAGTTAATCGCCCATAGACCCATCAGTTGGGAGATTTTGGGAACCACCAAAAATAATTACATTTAGGCTGGCATGATGTTGGGAGATGATGATGTAGTGCCACTAGTTCCCATAGTGAGATGCCTAAGATATCCGGATTGGGTGACACATGCTCTAGCTAGGTTCGAGAGAGATTGTTCACTTTGCCGGAAGACCCCTAAGTACTGTAAGAAACATGGGGAACATGTTGGTGGTAAGGGTTTTCTCACCTTCTCCTTATTAGCATATAGAATTTTTACTCGTCCCTTCATTGCTCATGTGTGAAATATTTATAATGGTGTTCCTGCTTGCTTGACTCTTGTGTAGAACTCTCTGTATGTATCTTGTCGATTTCAGTGTAGGGCTCGTGGTTATATTGCTCGTATGTAGAACTAGTAGCTCGTACATAGAACTTATCTTATATTTATATGTCGAGCTAACACTTTTCCTTTTTGTTTTTGTGCAGTTTTGACTCCTGCTCAGGAAGCTAGCATGGGGAGAGCAATTGATGTGAGGAAAAGCAAGAGAAGCCATGGAGCTGCCAATGCCAGAGAGAACCGAGAGACCGAAGGAGCCAAGAGGAATGATCTGCTGAAGCTAGTTGATGAGGATGCCTCCAAGTTCATTCCTGCTGAGGAGAATTTGGAAGAGTTGGATGTTGCCACAGAGGGAGAGCATGTTGAGGGAGGTGATGCCCCAGGCTCTAAAGAGGTCAACATTGCTGGTGGGGAGGAGGCCGAGCTGAATGTGGAGCCAGAGAGGGAGGTCGTCCATACTAGAACTCGAGCTCAGGCCAGAACCAGAACTAAAACCAAGACCAAAGCTGCTTCTAAGGCCAAGTCGCTTGTGATCGAGTTAGATGAGGAGGAGGATGATGAAGATGATACTGCCCCTCTAAGCAAGAAGATTAAGATCGGGCCATCAATAGTGAGCTCGACATCTAATCAAGTCGACGCTAGTGAGCCAGTGGAGACTGAAGTCAGAAGTCCACATGCTTCCCCTATTCAAGTTTCATATGACGAACTGATTCAGAATAGGGTTGCTGAGCTAAGTGATGTGCCTCCTTTGACCAGGATCAACAGCTTGGCTAGGGAGTATCCAGAGCTGGAATATGGCCAGGTAGTTGTCAGGAGGGGAGCTGATCAGGATCTGATCAGAGAGTTTACCAATAAGCCATTGACTCCAGAAGCTTGTTGAGCTCGAGTTGGGCTGGCTTCCTCCGAGGTAACCCTTGAGCTTTTAATGTACTCATTCCTCTTGCTGTTTTCTCCTCCTTTCTTTTCATTTGATCTGATCCCTTGTATCAACTCGTTATTTCAGTCCCTTGCCATGATTGATTTAGCCACCACTTATTGGAAGGCGGCAGAGGAGCAGGAGAAGCTGGCCAAGACTATGTTGGCTCGTAAGAATGAGGAACTGGGGAAGCTGGAGGGTGATCAAGCTCAGTTGAAAGAGGATTATACAAAGTTGAAAGGAGAGTTTGACAAATTGAAGGAGGAGAACTCGGACTTGGATAACTCTTATGATGCTTTGAAGCTTTTGAAGGATAATGAAATCAAATTGAAGGAGGAGGCCTGGAAGAGCTTAGGGGAGGCCAACAGTGAACTCGCCCGTCTCAAGGAGGAGAAAAAGAAGGTGACAGCTGATCTTGAGCTGGCAAAGCAACAGCTGGAGGAGGTTCCAGTAACCTTGGCTAAGAAACAGGAAGAACTGGATGCTGCTCGACAACAATGGGAGCTGGAACTGAACAATGCTGTGAAGGTTGCCAAAGATGAAGATGTGAAAGCTTATAAAGAAAGCGACGAGCTCCATGCTCATGTCACCAAGGAAGCCAGCGCCTTCTGGGATGTAGGTCAAGCTCACATGGCTCGACGTATTACAGTGGATCCTGCTTACAATATCTCAGTTGAACAACTCGCCCAATGGGCTGCAGAAGATCCCTATAATACGGTGGCTAGACCGGGACATAGCTTGGTGCCTTACAATGATAACGACTTGGAGATTATAGCTAAAGATGATGTGGCCGCCGAAGCTAAAGTTTGGACTCCTCCTCCTGTTGCTCGAGTTAATTACAGCACCATCTTAGCCGAGCTTGAAGAGCCTGACTCACCAGTCCTTGATGGTGATACTCTAAGACATGGATTTTCAGAGTCAGGTAAACCAATCGGCCCCCAGCAGCAGGAGGAAACCGTAGATAAACAAGCGGCTACTAGTGGTCAGGTTGAAGGCGATCCCACAGATTAAATTTTGAAACTGATGGTTATGTAACGAACAAGTCCCAAACATTTCTTGTTTTTTGTCTTTATGAATACTTAGATGCCTTGGCCCTATTTTTTGGGAGGCATAGTACTTTTGTAGCTTTAATTAAATAAGTCTTGGCCCACTTTGGGAGATTACTTATGCTTAATCGTAACTGACTTCTCTTTCTTGCATGTTGTATGCTTTTGAAGTAAGTGTCGAGTTAGATATAGTAGGGCAATGAGTCATTCTGAGACTAAGGTCGACTTATCCTGTAAGGGTTCAGTTTACCTCAGACTTATGGCTTTTGGTAGCAAGGTTGACTAAGAGTCGATCCTTTTAATCTCATCGAAGCTGACCAAGGGTCGAGCTCATTTGAACAAAGTCGACCCTAGGTCGGACTTGTTTTAAGGAGTGAAGCTGATTGAGAATCGAGCTAAACTAGAACAGACTGACTAAGAGTCGAGTTTGTTAGAAAGAAGTCGACTAAGAGTCGGACTTGTTAAATAAACAAAGCTGATTAAGAATCGAGCTAATTAGAACAGACTGACTAAGAGTCGAGTTTGTTAGAACGAAGTCGACTAAGAGTCGGACTTGTTAAATAAACAAAGCTGATTAAGAATCGAGCTAATTAGAACGAAGCTGACTAAAAGTCGAGCTTGTGGGGATTGGTGTAACACTATGCTTGATCGAACAAACTGCGCTTTTATTGAAGTAGGGAACATGCTTACATACATTTGAAATTAGAACTAGAACAGGTTTAAACTTGGAAAACTAAAAGTAATACTTGATGAGGTGAGTGGCGTGCCAAGGGTGCTTCAACACTTCTCCCCCAGGATGAGCTATCATGTAAGTTCCTTCCTTGACGACTCGAGTAACCACATAAGGACCTTCCCAGTTAGGAGATAGCTTATTCTGTTGGGTTCTCCTTCTTGTTGCCTCGATCTTCCTTAGTACATAGTCACCTACTTGGAACGACCTTGCCTTGACCCTCTTGTCGTGGTAACTTTTAGTTCGCTGCTTGTAGTTGACCATTCGAAGGTAGGCTGTATCTCGCTTCTCGTCGATCAGATCCAGGTCGATCAATCTGTTGATATCATTCTGTTCTTGATTGAAGAAAGTCACTCTAGCAGTAGGAAATCTGAGCTCTGCAGGTGCCATGGCTTCTGATCCATATGTGAGAGCAAAAGGGGTTTCCCCCGTAGGCCCCCGAGTGGTTGTACGAACTGCCCAAATAGCAAGGGGGAGTTCATCCAACCAATTATTGCGTCGACCTACGAGTCCTGTCTTGAGCGAAGATAGTACAAGTTTATTCGCTGCCTCAGCTTGCCCGTTGCCTTGGGGATAGGCGACAGAAGATTTCCAATGTTTGATTCCTACTCGATTCATCTCTGATTCGAAGGTTTGGGAGAACTGTAAACCATTGTCGGACACTATAGCTCGAGGAAAACCAAACCGACACCAAATGAAATCATGAATGAAGTTGATTGCATTCTCCTCTGTGATACGAGCTAATGGTTTGGCTTCAACCCACTTTGTGAAATAATCGATAGCGACGATCACATACTTGCAATTTCCCCGGGCGGGAGGGAAGGGTCCAATCAAGTCGACACCCCACATATCAAATGGCCAAGTTGCAATTACTGGTGTCTGCTCGGTGGTAGGCATATGAGGTAAGTTGGCAAACCTTTGGCATTGATCACATTGTTGAACAAAGTTGTGAGTATCAGCTCTCATGTGCGGCCGATGTACCCCAAAGTGATTAACTTGTCTGCAAGAGTCCTGGCCCCCGGGTGTCCGCCACAAATTCCACTGTGTACTTCATGTATCAATAGGGCGACCTCTTGAGGGTGGATGCACTTTAGCAATGGTCGGGTGTAGGATCTTCTGAACAGGTCGCCTCCTTGAATGACGTATCTTGGAGCTTTCTTTTTGATAGCTCGAGCTTTATTCTCGTCATCAGGTAGCTCGCCACTTTCTAGGTACGCCTTCATTTCTTCGATCCAACACTTCTCATAAATCCAATTTCTCGAGGGATCATCTACACATTGAATTTTTACCCTCTCATAAGCTGGATTTTCGAGGAAGGAGATGAGCTCACCATGTGGTTCATCTGAAGTGGCTAATTTCGAGAGGAGGTCGGCTAGCTCGTTGTCTTCCCTTCCAATCCTCTGAATCTCCCAAAATTCCAAATCTTTTATTAGCTCCTTCACCAGGTCGCAGTATTTAATCAGCGTGAAACTAAGCACCTCGTATTCGCCTCTGACCTGGTTGACTATCAGTTGGGAATCACAATAAGCCATGATTTTAGTTGCTCCAAAACACTTGGCGTATTCTATACTGCTATCAAGGCTTCATACTCAGCCTGGTTGTTGGAAGCATCAAACTTGAACCTTAGTGATTCCTCGTACACGGTTCCAGACTCTGGCTCGATTAAGACAATCCCAGCTCCACTAACACTTTTGGTTGCTGATCCATCCGAGTAAACCTTCCAGCAATCGTCGGGTAGAGCAATAGCGGGCTGGAACTCGTGTTCTTTTCCTTTAGCCTTCTCCTTTGGGACTCGCTGCTTATCATCTTCCTTGGTGAACGTAAGCTCGACCAAGAAGTCTGCTAGAGCTTGAGCCTTCAGTGCCTTTCGAGGTCGATATTCAATGTCAAATTCAGTAAGGGCAATTGACCAATTGAGCAATCGACCTGAACTCTCCGGCTTGTGCAATATCTTTCTCAAGGGCGCGTTGGTCAGTACCACAATAGGGTGAGCTAAGAAATAAGCTCGTAGCTTCCTTAAAGCTACGACTAGAGCATAGGCGACCTTTTCTGCATTGTAGTACCTGCTCTCCACATCTGATAAGGCTTTACTGATGTAGTATACTGGCTTTTGAAGCCCTTCCTCTTCTCTGATCAAGACTGCTGCAACCGACTTGTCTCCTACAGACAGATACACAAATAAGGTTTCACCAGTGGTCGGGCTACTCAAGAGAGGTGGAGTAGCGAAGTAATCCTTCAGCTGTTGAAACGACGAATGACATTCGGTTGTCCATTCAAAATTTTTCGTCCCCCTCAATGCCTTGAAGAAGGGGAGAGACCTCTCTGCTGACTTAGATATGAAGCGACCAAGAGCTGCTACTCTCCCGTTAAGTCTTTGCATTTCTTTGATACTGGTGGGAGCCTTCATGTCGACTAAGGCCTTTATCTTCTCTGGATTAGCCTCTATGCCTCGTTGAGATGCCATAAATCCCAGGAACTTGCCAGCTGCAACTCCAAAGACACACTTGCTGGGATTGAGCTTCATGTCGTTTGCTCGCAAATTGGCGAATGTTTCTTTTAGGTCGACTACGTGACGTCCGGCCTTAGTTTTGATGACCATATCGTCGACGTAAGCCTCCATATTTCGGCCAATTTGAGAAGCAAAGACTTTGTTCACCATTCTCTGATAGGTTGCACCCGCATTCTTCAAACCAAATGGCATCATGTTGTAGCAGTAGATGCCTCCAGCCGCTTGAAATGCCGTCTTGACTATGTCGTCCTCATGCATCTTAATCTGGTGGTACCCTGAGTAAGCATCGAGGAAGCTGAGGGTTGAGTGACCAGCAATGGAATCGACTAGCGTGTCGATTCTAGGAAGAGGATAGCTGTCCTTAGGGCAAGCAAGGTTGAGAGTGGTGAAGTCGACACACATCCGCCATTTGCCATTTGATTTCTTCACCATGGCCACGTTGGCCAACCACGTTATATGAGTGGCCTCCTTGATTATCCCTGCACTCAAAAGTTTTTGTACCTCCGTTTTTATAGCCTCTTCCTTGTCGCGAGCAAAACTTCTCAACTTTTGGGGTCTAGGCTTTATGGTCGGGTTAACTTCAAGTCTGTGAACGGCGACCTCTTCCTTGATTCCCCTCATGTCCTCTACTCTCCATGCGTAGACGTCATTACTCTCCATGAGTAGCTCAATGATTTCTGCTCGCTCCTCAACAAATAGCTGCTTTCCAATTTGAATTTTCTGGTCGGGGTAAGAAGGGTTGGTGATTATTGACTCTAGCTCATCCACAGCCTCTAGCTCTGGTCCATCCCTGAATTGCAGAGTCTCAATGATTATCTCTCTGACCCTGTGTCTCTCCTCGACCCCCAAATGTGGAGCTTTCTCAGCTATCATGTCATCCAACTTGTCTGCAACCTCGCTGGTGGTGGTGGTGGCCCCCGAGTTATTATCGATCTGGAGGCATAGGTTGCCTATGAGGACTTGATCGACCATAACTACATCTGGATCGACCTTTGTGGTTTCAGAGTGACGTGTCGACTCAATCATGACCTCGTCATTTGAGCGATAGGTCGACTCCTCCACATTGGTGATTGTTGACAGTCGAGTAGTTTTGGTGACCGACTGGGACAGCTTCAAGTAACCATCTGCAGTCTCAATTTCTAACTCTCTCTTCTTCCTTTCCCGAAGAACGTGGTCCAGGTAGGCTCGAGCTGTGCCTTGTACGCGGCTACTCCAGCGGGTGTGGGGAACTTGACTCACGATGGGGTATTGATGCCACCATTCCAAGTGCGACCTGACCAGGAATACCAAGGATAGCAGCATAGTCACTGTTCACATCTATCACAATAAATTGTACCTTTGATACGACCCTGTAAGGGTGCTGGCCTAGGTCAACGTCGAGTTCTATCTGGCCTTTAGCATCAACTCGATGGTTGGTGAAGCCCTCCAACCTTCCATCATACCTTTCAAGCTGCTCATCATTAAGACCCATTTCTTTGAAAGTCTTGTAGAACAAGATATCCTTGCAGGCCCCCGTGTCGACTAGGAGTCTGCTCGTTGTACATCCGTCTATGAGACCTGGGATGACGAGAACTTGCTCCCTAGCTGCCATATTTGTTGCTAGTTCATGGGGGTAGAAGCTGATGGCCTCATCTATGACATCTCTTCTGGGAGGCACATGTGGGGCTTTACTTAGTTGAAAAATCTTGTGCTTGATAGCAGTGTTACTTGCTTGCTCTGTAATGACCCCCAGATTCAATCTAGGTTGCCTCGGTCCCTGTTGTCCACCTGTGGGCTGCTCGCCTCCACCAGCTTGAGGCCTCTTCACATATGCGTCGAGTCTTCCCTGCTCGACCATTCTTTGGATAATACGCTTCAGGCCTAAACAATCCTCCGTGAGATGACCCGTGTCCTTGGGGTAATCACAGTATTTGCTGTTGTCCCTTCTGAACTTGTTGCCTGGGTTCATTGGGGTAGGTGGAGCCAACTCGACTGCATTCAGGATTTCAGTTTGACTCACCGTTAGGGGAGTGAAAGTCTCGGGCACCTTCTCCGTCACCCTTGTCCTGTTTTTGCCATTTTTATTGTTTCCTCCATTCTTGTTGGAGTCCTTCTTGTCATCAGCAACCTCAGTCTTGGGGCCTTTTCCATTCTTCTTTTCTTTTCTTTCCTCAGCAAGTGCCACGTTATACACTTTTTCGAACAATTCTTGTTGAGTTTCGACTGTACGAACTGTGAGTTCATAATCCATGTCTGTCGAGGAAATACCATTCCTGAAACAGTTGATAACTTCTCTGTCAGTGAGATCCTCCTCGATCTTATCTACCATCTCCTTGAACTTGGTGAAGTAGCTCATTGAGCTTTCATTTTTAGCTTGCACCAAGTTGCTTAGATCAGTAACCGTCACTTTTCGAGCTCCAGCAGTCGAGAAGCGATCTAGGAATTTTGTTCTTAAACACGTCCAGGTGGTGATGCTACCAGCTGCCAAACCATTGAACCATGTCAAGGCTGCCCCTGTGAGAGTGCTTATGAGGGCCTTGCACATATTGTCGTCCTCATTGGCGACAAAACACATTGTGGCTTCCAGGTGTGCTATGTGATTCTTGGCATTGGTTGCCCCTGAGTACTTTTCCAATAGGGGCAATCTGAAACTAGGAGGAGGTCGACTGTCTCTCATCTCCTTGGATAGAGGTCGAAGAGCAAAGTCAACTCGTTCAACCTTTCCAGTATCCTTTTTCTTCTCTTCCTCCCATTGTTCAAACTTTCTCTTCCACTGGAGCCACTCCCTAGCATCAGGCCTGTCCTCTCCAACAGAGGGAACAACATTCGACCTTTGGCCCTCGCTTCTGGGTGGAGTCATTTGTCTACTTCTCTCCTGTCTCTGTGGGAAGGAGCTCTTTCCGATCGCACTGGAGATCTTTGCCTGTCATTCCTTTGTGGCGACCTGCGCCTATCATCTCTGGTAGGCGACCTGCGCCTATTACCCCCGAGTGGCGACCTGCGCCTCTCGTCTCTGATAGGCGACCTGCACCCATTCCTGTCCCTATGGGATCCTGATCTTTGTGTCCGGGCAGGGCAACCGCGTCGGCTTATATTAGCCTCTAAATGCGTCCTCAAATCCGATTGAGCTTCCTGCTCCCTATTCCTGGTGAGGCTAGCCCTTAAATCATTACTCGGTACATGGACAGGCGATTGAGGTCGGGCTATCATCCTTTGATCAGCATTTTGACCCACACCCTCATTGGGCCTAACACTCCTGGCCTGTTGCCTGTTTGAGGTTTGAGAGGGAGCCACCCTCTCTGATCTTATATCTGCCTTCTCAGCCTCCTCTATTGCCAATAGCTCGGCCAAAATCTGGGCTCGCTCCAATAACATTTCCTTCCTGCTCAATGGGTTGGATGAGGGACCTGCCCTATTTCCAACGTTCCCCTGAGCAGTTGGACGCTTTGGAGGAGGTGGAGCTCCTTGTCCCTCCATGTGTCTTTTCCCCCTTCTCGTATCTGGCAATCCCCTGCCATCAACAACACTGGTAGAGCGTGTTGCTCTACCATGAGGGCGATTTGGTGGGGGTGGAGGCAGATTTGCGTTTTCAGCATTGGTGTTGAGATTTCCAGCGTTCGTATTGTTGTTATTGTTCACTTCTTCGAACTCTTCAAGCGTCTCGCGACATGCCCGTCTCTGGGAGTCACCATTGTTGTTGGTTGAGGAAGTTTTCGAGGTCAAGCTAAAGCACGCTTCCCTAAGAATGGAACAAAACTAATGCCGCAGAATTGTGCTTATCAAGCAATCCTCCACGTGGCAGACCAATCACCTGGCCTCGACCTGAAATCGAACCCACGACTAGCCGGATGTGTCTCCGGCGAAGACGCTCGGGCGTGAGAGTAAGATAACAGTGTGTATAGCTCAAAATGTATTGAATAATGAATTCAGATAACAAAATGGCAGTTACCTTTGCACCGTTGTTAGTGATGATGTATTTATAGGTAATGGTTGTTGTATTTTTGGTGGAGAGATATGTGCTCCGAGATTCTAGCGGCAGCACTCACATGAGAACGTGCTCAAATGTCCACGATTTATAGGGATGCGGTTATGGAAAGATTTGACCATGTATGTCTACCTTAGCTAGCTCGACGCTTGAGTGATTAGGTCGAGGTCGCCACTTGAAGAAGGGTCGACCTGACTGTCGGGTAGAGCATGGTTCGTACCCGTATTAGAGTCTGGATTGTAAGGTAGGACTAAGTTAGGTCGGGACCTGATAGGTCGGACGTTGGGCTTAGTCGACTGATATTTTGGACAGGCTTTGGGCCTTGCATTGATTGGGCCTGGCCCCCTTGATACGTTGGGGCAATGGTTGCCTTGAAGATTGGGCTTTGCTTGCTTAGCCCAACTCGACACTTTTGATATGTTCAGTACATATATAAATATATATATATATATATGTACACACATATATATATATATATGTACACACATATATATATATATATGTACACACATATATATATATATATGTACACACATATATATATATATATATGTACACACATATATATATATATATATGTACACACATATATATATATATATGTACACACATATATATATATATATGTACACACACATATATATATATATATGTACACACATATATATATATATATGTACACACATATATATATATATGTACACACATATATATATATATATGTACACACATATATATATATATATGTACACACATATATATATATATATGTACACACATATATATATATATATATGTACACACATATATATATATATATATGTACACACATATATATATATATGTACACACATATATATATATATGTACACATATATATATATATATGTACACATATATATCATATATATATATATATATGTACACATATATATATATATATGTACACATATATATATATATGTACACATATATATATATATGTACACATATATATATATATATATGTACACATATATACATATATATATGTACACATATATATATATATATGTACACATATATATATATATATATGTACACATATGTACATATATATATGTACATATATATGTACATATATATATATATATATATATATGTACATATATATATATATATATATGTACATATATATGTACATATATATATATATATATATGTACATATATATATATATATATATATATATATATTAAATAACCATATATACTTTATAAATATACAATGGTTTTGTTTATAAAAATTCAGCACCCTTCCGACTCATCATTCTATACCCCATCACTTTTATTTTATTTTATATTCTTCTTTTTATGATTAGTAAAATTATTATTATCATTTATAATTAAAAAAAACTACTTCACACTTAAATCATTTTCACGAAAAAGATATTGAAAAATTAAAAAGGAAAATTAACAAAGTATAATTAAGAAATTTATAATTAAAAAAGAGGGTTTTTTTTCTATTTTCAAATCAAATAAAAATAGTCTCTATCTATAAATAAAAAAAATAATGATTTTTGGTTTAAAAAAATTAAAAATTAAACTAATTTATTATAAAATAAACAAGGTCAAATAAATAGGATTAAAAAAAAAATCAAAAATTCAACCAGTCAATCAGGGCATGCCAAGTGTCCTAATTAACAAAAATAAAAAAATTAGTAAATCCGCCTGCATACACATACACGCGCCTTTGTCGCCGCGTGTATGGCATGCGCCAATGACGCCCACTCACATCCTGCCATGTGGAATTCTTCGCCATATATTTGCAATTATGCCATGAGTAAATGTCTAAAATGCCCTTACCTTTGACAAAATTTACCACTATCTTGTTATATTATATATAGAGATATAGATATAGATTTATAATTAAAAATAAATACTTCATATTTAATTTATTTTCAATAAAAAGATATTGAAAAATTAAAAAGGAAAATTAACAAAGGATAATTAAGAAATTTATATTTTAAAAAGAGAATTTTTTTTTCTGTGTCCAAATCAAATGAAAGAAGTCTCTATTTAAAGAGAACTTTTTTTTTTATAAACTTTGGTGTAAAAAAAGTTTTTTAAAAAATAATTTATCATAAAATAATTGAGTTCAAAGAAATTGAATAAAAAATAAAAATATGAAATAAAATCAGCCAATCGGAGAACGCCACGAGGAAGATAAGTTATTTTCAAATCAAATGATAATTAAGAAATTTATATTTTAAAAAGAGAATATTTTTTTCTGTGTCCAAATCAAATAAAAGAAGTCTCTATTTAAAGAGAAAAAAAATTATGAATTTTGGTGTAAAAAAGTTTTTAAAAAATTAATTTATTATAAAATAATTGAGGTCAAAGAAATTGAATAAAAAATATAAATCTGAAATAAAACCAGCCAATCGGGAACGCCACGTGGAAGGTAAGTTATTTTCAAATCAAATGATAATTAAGAAGTTTATATTTTAAAAATAGAATTTTTTTTTCTGTGTCCAAATCAAATAAAAGAAGTCTCTATTTAAAGAGAAAAAAAATTATGAATATTGGTGCAAAAATTTTTTTAAAAAAATTAATTTATTATAAAATAATTGAGGTCAAAGAAATTGGATAAAAAATAAAAATCTGAAATAAAACCAGCCAATCGGAGAACGCCACGTGGAAGGTAAGTTATTTTCAAATCTGCCACGAGTAGAAATGTCGAAATTGCCCTTACATAAACACTTGATAAGTGTCCAAAATTGAAAAGAAAAAAAAAAATCAAAATCGCCAGCCTACACGCGCCTATATTGGCGCGCGCCATTATTGGCGCGCGCCATTCCCAGCCCGCTCACAGTCTGCACGTGTTCTTTCAGCCGCATTATCTTCAATTTTACCACAATGTGTAATGACTAAAATACCCTTATCTTTTGGGGAAAATCTTGGCTTTCTTGCTTTTATATATGCTAGTTTGACCCCCCCGTGCGATGCACGGAAAGTTACTAACGAATAACCGATCGAAATCGAAATAAATACAAAAGAAAATAGAGACGTTTGTATATATTGTAAAACAATTATTTGAAAATTATATTGTCAATACAAATATTAGATTGAATGCCACTAAAATAAATCTAGTGTTACATCCGGGGGATGCACGGGGAGTTATTGATGCTTAAAAAGACGAAAATTAAATAAAATGAATAAATGGTAGATTTTTTTTTTTATAAATTGTGAAACACAGCTTTAAAAGACAACATTGTCAGCGCAACTGTCGAAAGAGGAAGGAATATCATCATTTCATTTCAAGATAATACAAATATCTTGAAATGAAAAATATACACTATATCGTACAATTAAAAATAATTTTTTTACAGACAATAATGAGACATTAATCAGATGTAAATATAATCTAATAAATTAGTCATTAAACTAAGAAATAAATAGTTTTTAGAAAGTAAAAATTGTATAAGTCTTAAGGGCATTTACCAAAAATAACTTTTAAAAGATGGATATTAAAAAGAAAAAAATTACATAATAAAATGACTAAATGAGACAAACATTTTTAAACATTGTGAAACACATCTTTAAAAGACAACATTATCCATACAGTTGTTGAAAGAGGAAGGAAGATCATCGTTACATATCAATATCATTTGACCATCGGGATTGTGAACTCTCGATAATGCAAAAAATATAATTGAGAAAGCCAAAATACATAGTATCTATTTGAAAAAAAGAACAACAAAGGATAAATATCTACCTTGACCTTTATTAATAGGCAAATCATAAGAGGAAAATAATAATACAAATATCATGAAATGAAAAACAAATTATCGTACAATTTAAAATATTTATTACAGACAATTATGAGATATTAAATAATGAATAAGTGATTCACCCAATAATTAAATAGAAATCCAAATCCAAATTCATCATCCCGTATATGAACAATCCATAAATTCCCTCTTCTATCAATTATATTAATTCATCTTCATATCTTTTTTAAAAAATATTAGACATACATACACATAAACAAATTAAAGTAATACATAATAAAATCGGAAATTTTATAGATAACGAAAATTAAGAAATAACGTTATAATAGATTATTATTATTGTATATTAGTTTTGTAAAAGAAATCTAAATTTTTAAGTAAACATTTTAAAAATATAAATTATATATATATATATATATATATATATATATATATATATATATATATACATATATATATATATATATATATATATATATATATACATATATATATATATATACATATATATATATATATATATACATATATATATATATATACATATATATATATATATATATATATATATATATATATATATATATATATATATATATATATATATATATATATATATATATATATATATATATATATATATATATATATATATATATATATGAACGGAGCCAACTACGCAAGGGGGTAAATTGACCACCATCCCCCGTAAAACTCTACATATATTCCATTATTTTTTTATTAGTATTTGAACTGATATCCCATTTTTTTAATGTATACAACAATAATACTTTGAGAATATGCTTCTAAGTTACCAAAACTGCATGCTCAAAAGACGACAATTAAAATAAACATAATTATGATATTTATTTTCAATTTAACTTATTTAATTTTGAGAAGAAAAATAAAAATCCTAAAAATACTAACAATTGCATTAAATGAAGAAAAAATTCCCCAAACCCTCCACTCCCTCATTAAACCCAACCCACTTATTCATCTACCTCATTTAAAATATCAATTTATACTATCTTTATTTCTTAGAATATTAACATGCACTTCAATCAAAATTTTAAAAATGATGGCCATCTTTCCTGATATTCGTCTTCATAAATGCACAATTTTTTTAGACGGATAGAAAAATTGAAAAATTTATTAATGCTATATTTACTATGCTTCAAAGATTTTTTTTAAAATAAATAAATAAATTGTTTGATGCATCGAACTAAAGTAAATTCAATAAACATATTACCCCATCCCGCTTATTAAATAGAAACCAAAACCAACATTCATCACACTCCCCATATATATATATATATATATATATATATATATATATATATATATATATATATATATATATATATATATATATATGTATATATATATATATATATATATATATATATATATATATATATATATATATATATATATGTATGTATATATCTATGTATATATGTATATATATATGTATGTATATATGTATGTATATGTGTATATATATATATATATATATATATTATAATTTATAGATGATGCTGCAGGAATTGTGCTTATCGGTAATCCTCCATGTGGCAGGACCAATCACCTGGCTTCTTGACCTGAAATCAGAAACCACGACTAGCCAGATGTGTCTCCGGCGAAGACGCTCGGGCGTGAGAGTGAGATCACGGTTGTATATAGCTCAAAATGTATTGAATAATGAATTCAGATAACAAAATGGCAGTTACCTTTCACCGTTGGTAGAGATGAAGTATTTATAGGTGTTGGTGGTTGTATTTTTGGGGAGGCGACATGTGCTCCGAGATTGTAGCGGCGGTTACTGGTCATGGGAACGTGTCTATAACGGCCCCTAATTTGTAGGGATGTGGTTATGAGAATTGTTCAACCAAATACGCCGGCAAGTGTCAGGTCGTCATTTGTTGTTTAGGTCGAGGTCGCCATTTGAGGAATGGTCGACCTGGCTGACGGGTAGAGCATGGATCGTACCCATATTAGAGCTTGGATAGTGAGGTCGGACTAAGTTAGATCGGACCATGGACTTAATCGACTGATACTTGAGATGGGCTTTGGGTCTTGCTCTGATTGGGCCAGGCTCATTGAGAATGTGGGAGTCAAGGCTGTCTGTGATTGGGCTTTACCCGCTTGGCCCAACTCGACACTTTTGGTATGTTCAGTGGCCCCCAACTTTCGAGTTGACTTTGTCGACTTGGAAGTTAAGAAGATCCTTGATGGGAATTACTTTACTCGCAGGTCGCTGCTAGTTTTTGAAGTAGGTCGACAATGATGACGTGGCACCATCCTGGACGTTGGCGATGAACGGTCAGATCGGAACGAACGCCGTTTTCCTGTCATCATTGCTATTCTGACGCTTGGGAGTCCTTCTCGAAAACCGCTTCGGATTTTAATTTTGGAAAATCAATTTTGAATTTCTTTTTCCTTTCCAAATTTAGGAAAATATAAATACTCAGAATTCCCCTCAGATTCGAATTCCTATCGTCTTCAAACTCTGAGAATCTCCGGCGAAAATAGCGAAGAAGCAGTTGAGTTAAATTGGGCCACCGTCTTCTACAACAGCTTCCTATTCCGATATTTACGAAGGTATTTCTCTCCTATTCTTCCTTTAGGGCTTTAATTTCTGTTCTGTCTTTACTTCCGCCATGGCTAGGACCTTTAGTAGCGAACCAGGGGCATGGTATGGTTACTGCACTGTTAACCGTAGGGTGTATAAGAACGTTAACGGTGAGTGGAGAGAGATGTCTTTGAATGAATGTACTTCCGTCTTGACCAGGTGGGAATTGAATTTTAGTGAGATAGGTTTACCCATTGTAGGGGATGTTGAAAACCTAGTAGTCGATGATTCAAATGTCGTCCCTTTCCATCTATTCCATGAACTGCTCGACCATATCACCTTGTTTTATGTTAGGGATGTCCACAAACCCTCTTTCCTTAGGAATAGAATAGGCTTTCCAGGGGAGTCTAGGTCGCCCTTAAGTAGGTCGACTGAAATTGTTCATAGGCCTGACTCCCCTGTTTCTCCTTCTTCTTGTACAGATATGGCGACTCAGGAAGGAAACGCTGCCTCAACTTCTTCCAGTCCTCGGATAGTGGATGCTTTTGGGTCATCTGTGGTGCCTGGGAAGAATGAGAGAGGCTACATCCCTCAAGGGCCATTGCGGGGAAAGAAAAACTTACCCTCTAGGTATGGTTTGATCTGGGATTTCTGTGAGGTAAGTAAGGAAGATTACAGGGTGACCATTTACACTCAGAAGGAGTTTATGAGATTGTTTAGGTCGACATTCACCAAGGACGCCACTAGGGTAGCCTTCTTCTATGGTCAATTCGTAGCCGGCCTCAGGTTGCCTCTTGATCCCTTTATAAATGAATTTTTAGAGTGTGCTAATGCCCTACCCCTTCAGCTCGGAGCCAATACTTGTAGGGTTCTGGTATGCTTTGCTATGGTCTGTAGATTCCTAGGATATGAACCTTGTATGAGAGTATTTAAGGAATTCTTTTGCATCAAGTATAGTGGGGAGGATCTGAGCATCAGTACCCCTTCTAAACCCAAATCTCCCAAACTCTTCACAAACCTCCCTAGTAAACACAGTGGCTGGAACTCGCATGTAGTAGTTGTTGAGAGTAGGTTAGGATGGGAGTTCCCTTTACCCAATGATGAGACAGAAACCGTGGATGAGAGGGACTATTGGGAGCCACTCTGGCATTTAGATCTGTATAAGAGGTTGTGTCGGTTAGCTGATAAGGGGCCCATTAGTTGGGAGAGCTTGATTACGACCAAGTATAACTTCATCCAGGCTGGAATGATGGATGGAGAGGGAGAAGTGCAACCTTTGGTGCCTGTTGGAAGAGGCACTATTTATCCTGATTGGGTTACCCATGCCTTGGGCAAATTTGAAGATAAGTGTCAACGTTGCAAAAAGACTGCCAACTACTGCAAGGACAATGGGGAGCATGCTGGTGGTAAGATATCCCTGCTCAACTTTCCTTTATTCGCCCTTTATCTAGCTTGCTCGTACGTAGAACTTTGTATGTAGAATAATAAGCTCGCCAGTGATAGGCTCGTAGCTTACATATTGATGTGACAGCATAATGAATGATTTTGTGTGGTATGCTCTTCTCTTAGCTCGTCGTTCTTTAACTCGCATATAGGATGGTCAAGTCGTACATAGTTTGCTCGTACATAGAACTTCTGCTCGTATGTAGAACTTTCGTATGTCGATCTAACACATTGCTATTTTTGACTTTGTTGCAGTTTTAACTCCCGAACAGGAAGCAAATATGGGACGTATCATTGGCGTTTCCGACAAGAAGAAGGCAAAGAAGGCTCACGGAGCTGCTAATGCCCGAGCTAACAGGCAGAGGGAGGCTGAAAGAAGGACCAACTTGCTGTCCAAGGATAACGTTGGAATGGTGCCAATGGAGGGGGTTGAAGAAGATGACCCTCTGCAAAGTGGTACCCAGTCTGTGGATGCTACTGATGGAGGTGACGAGTCCACCAGGTCGGCTAGAGCAAGCCTAAGCTCCGACCCAATCCAGGAGGTTGATGCTGCGACCTCAGGAGCTGATAAGGCCGGGGTAAGTCCTCCAAACGTTGTGCTTGTTGAAGATGACATCATGGAGGTAGATGCTGATGACGAACCCTTCTCGAATACGCAGGAAGAGGCCGCGCTCCGAAAAGGGAAATCAGTGTCTTCAAGCCAGATGCCTCCACCAACCTCTCCTCCTCCCACCAAAGAATCCCTTGAGGACCAGATGAGGAGGTTGAGTGATGTCCCTCCACCATAGGAGTTAATAGTTTAAGCCGTCGCTACCTGCATACGAGCACAGGCCGGGTCAGCTGTTAGGAGGGCAATAGATGTCGACCTCCTGGCACATTTTGCTGATAAGGGGATTACCCCTGAAGAATTCTCTTCTCGTTCTGGGATGATTCTATGCGAGGTAATTTTTCACTTTCTTTTTCATTCTAGTCGTTTGTTATTTTACTCGATCATCTTGAATTACGAGCTAACACTTCTTCGGTTTCTTTGAAATGCAGAACCTCACCATGGTCGAGCAAGTTAAAAGCTCTTGGAGGGCCTCCATTGAGAGAGAAAGGCAAGCCCTTCATGATTATTCCAAAAAGGCTCAGGAGCTTGCAGATATGAAGGAGAAGTATAACGATCTGGACAACTCGTATGAGGCCTTGGAGATGGTGAAGAAGAAGGCCTTGGAGGATGCGGCTAAAGCTTTGGAGGATCTGAAGGCCTCTGATGCCAAGGTGGTCGAGGTGACCAAAGAGAGAGATTCGGATCGATCGGAGCTTGAGAAGACTAGAACAGAGCCGCGACGCTTACCAAGCTTTTGAAGGAGAAAGATACCTTCCTGGTCGAGCTAAATGAGGAGCACAGGCTTGCAAGGTTGAAATGGCAAGAGGACCTCCAGGTCGCTTCCCAGAAGGCTGTAGACAAGTTCAAGGGTGGAGATGATTATTATAATGCTGTCGTTGCTAAGGCCAGGGACTTTTTGGATTTGGGTAAACGCCATATGGCACGTCGAGCTTTGGTCGACCCTGATTCCGAAGTCTCACTTGAACAGCTAGCTCGCTGGGCTCGAGAGCCTCAATATGATATGGCAGCTCGAGGTGGCCACTCGCTTGTGCCTTATACAGAGAATGATTTAGCCTTTATTGCCCAGGAGGACCAAGAGGAAGCCTGTGAGCCTTGGATTGCCCCTGAATTAGCTCCTCGGACCTTTGATACTGTGCTCCAAGAAATGGAGGATGCAGAAGACCAAGAGGAGATGGAGGTGGAGGGTGAATTCGATCATCAGGTTTTCTCTGAGTCGGGTAAACCCTTGAGCTCCCCACAGCATGAACCCATGAATGAAAATCGAGCTACTACCGACGACCCCAATGCCTCCGATCAAGTTGTTAGACTTTTGATGAAATCTGTGTAATGGAACAAGCCCCCAAACACTTTTCGCTCTTTTGATTTTTTGGAATACTTGCATGATATTTTTGTAAGTTTATTTTGCCCAAGTCTTAGCCTGCTTTTGGGAGACTTGTTATATCCAATCCTAGCTGACTTCTCTTTATTGTATGTTTCATGCCTTTAATTTCAGCATATATATGTCGAGCTAGATATATTCGGAAGAGTCGACCTAAGCCTTGTAAGAATTCAGAAACGAGGTTGACTTAAGGTCGAACCTGTTTAGAGATGGTATAGGATAGGGCTCATTAGAACGAATTCGACCTTGGATTGGACTTGTTATGAGAATAAAGCTGAATAAGAGTCGAGTTAATTTGTACGAAGTCGACGTTGAGTCTGACTTGTTAAAAGACTAAAGCTGACTAAGAGTCGAGCTAATTAAAACAAAGTCGACTATGAGTCGGACTTGTTAAAAGAATAAAGCTGATTAAGAATCGAGCTCATAAGAACGAAGTTGACGTTGAGTCGGACTTGTTAAAAGGATAAAGCTGATTAAAAATCGAGCTCATAAGAATGAAGTCGACGTTGAGTCGGACTTGTTAAAAGAATAAAGCTGATTAAGAATAGAGCTCGTTCGAACTAAGCTGACTGAGAGTCGAGCTAGTTAAAACCGGTGTTGCACAATATTTGGTCGAATAAAGCAGCATTTTTATTGAAGTACGAACATGCTTACATTAATCTAAAAACTAGAACTAGGACAATCTTGAACTTGGAAGCTGAAAACTAGAAGTAGTATCTGATGAGGTGAGTGGCGTGCCAAGGATGCTTCAACTCCTCTCCCCCAGGATGAGCTATCATGTAGGTTCCTTCTTTGACGACTCGAGTGACTATGTAGGGACCTTCCCAGTTGGGAGATAGTTTATTCTGCTGAGTTCTCCTTCCCGTTGCTTTGATCTTTCTCAACACATGATCTCTTACTTGAAATGATCTTGCCTTGACCCTCTTGTCGTGGTAACTTTTAGTTCGCTGCTTGTAGTTGACCATTCGAAGGTAGGCTGTATCTCGCTTCTCGTCGATCAGATCCAGGTCGATCAATCTGTTGATATCATTCTGTTCTTGATTGAAGAAAGTCACTCTAGCAGTAGGAAATCTGAGCTCGGCAGGTGCCATGGCTTCTGATCCATATGTGAGAGCAAAAGGTGTTTCCCCCGTAGGCCCCCGAGTGGTTGTACGAACTACCCAAAGAGCAAGGGGGAGTTCGTCCAACCAATTATTGCGTCGACCTACGAGTCTTGTCTTGAGCGAAGAGAGTACAAGTTTATTCGCTGCCTCAGCTTGCCCGTTGCCTTGGGGATAGGCGACAGAAGATTTCCAATGTTTGATTCCTACTCGATTCATCTCTGCTTCGAAGGTTTGGGAGAACTGTAAACCATTGTCGGACACTATAGCTCGAGGAAAACCAAACCGACACCAAATGAAGTCATGAATGAAGTTGATGGCATTTTCCTCTGTGATACGAGCTAATGGCTTGGCTTCAACCCACTTGGTGAAATAATCGATAGCGACGATCACATACTTGCAATTTCCCCGGGCGGGAGGGAAGGGTCCAATCAAGTCGACACCCCACATATCGAATGGCCAAGTAGCGACATCACTGAGTCTCTCGGTTGTAGGCATATGAGGAAGGTTGGCAAACCTTTGGCATTGATCACATTGCTGAACAAAGTTGTGAGTGTCAGCTCTCATGTGCGGCCAGGAATACCCCAAAGTGATTAACTTGTCGGCTAGAGTCCTGGCCCCCGGGTGTCCACCACAAATCCCACTGTGTACCTCATGTATCAATAGGGCGACCTCTTGAGGGTGGATGCACTTTAGTAATGGTCGAGTGTAGGATCTTCTCGACCGACTTGCCTCCTTGAATGACGTATCTCGGAGCTTTCTTTTTGATTGCTCGAGCTTTCTTCTCGTCATCGTGCGGCTCGCCACTTTCTATGTACGCCTTCATTTCTTCGATCCAACACTTCTCATAAGCCCGAGCTTCTTGAAGTGTCCTCTACACACTGAATTTTTATTCTCTCATAAGCCGAATTTTTGAGGAAAGAGATGGGCTCTTCATGTGGCTCATCTGAAGTGGCTAATTTCGAGAGGAGGTTGGCTAGCTCGTTGTCTTCCCTTCCAATCCTCTGAATCTCCCAGAATTCCAAATCCTTTATCAGCTCCTTCACCGAGTCGCGTATTTGATCGAGTGGAACTAAGCACTTCATACTCGCCTCGACCTCGGTTGACTATCGCTTGGGAATCACAATAAGCCATGATTTTAGTTGCTCCAAAACACTTGGCGTATTCTATAGCTGCTATCAAGGCCTCATATTCAGCCTGGTTGTTGGAAGCATCAAACTTGAACCTTAGTGATTCCTCGTACACGGTTCCAGACTCTGTCTCGATCAAGACAATCCCAGCTCCACTAACACTTTTAGTTGCTGATCCATCCGAGTAAACCTTCCAGCAATCGTCGGGTAGAGTAATGGCGGGCTGGAACTCATGTTCTTTTCCTTTAGCCTTCTCCCCTTTGGGACTCGGGCCGCTCATCATCTTCCTTGGTGAACGTAAGCTCGACCAAGAAGTCTGCTAGAGCTTGAGCCTTCAGTGCCTTTCGAGGTCGATATTCAACGTCAAATTCAGTAAGGGCAATTGACCAATTGAGCAATCGACCTGAACTCTCCATCTTGTGCAATATCTTTCTCAAGTGGCGCATTGGTCAAGACTCACAATAGGGTGAGCCAAGAATAAGCTCGTAGCTTCCTTGAAGCTACGACTAGAGCATAGGCGACCTTTTTCGCATTAGATACCTGCTCTCCACATCCGATAAGGCTTTGCGATGTAGTATACGCTTTTGAAGCCCTTTCCTCTTCTACGATCAAGACCGCCGCAACCGACTTGTCTCCTACGAGTACGTATACACAAATAAGGTTTCACCAAGTGGTCGGGCTACTCGGAGAGGTGGAGTAGCGAGGTAATCCTTCACTCGTTGGAACGACGAATGACATTCGGTCGTCTATTCAAAATTTTTCGTCCCCTCAATGCCTTGAAGAAGGGGAGAGACCTCTCTGCCGACTTAGATATGAAGTTTACCAAGAGCACTTACTCTCCCGTTAAGTCGTTGCATTTCTTTGATGCGGTGGGAGCCTTCATGTCGACTAAGGCCTTTATCTTCTCCGGATTAGCCTCTATGCCTCGTTGAGATACCATAAATCCCAGAACTTGCCACAACTCCAAAGACACACTTGCTGGGATTGAGCTTCATGTCGTTTGCTCGCAAATTGGCAAATGTTTCTTTTAGGTCGACTACGTGACGTCTGACTTTAGTTTTGATGACCTTATCGTCGACGTAAGCTTCCATATTTCGGCCAATTTGAGAAGTAAAGACTTTGTTCACCATTCTCTGATAGGTTGCACCCGCATTCTTCAAACCAAATGGCATCATGTTGTAGCAGTAGATGCCTCCAGCCACTTGAAATGCCGTCTTGACTATGTCGTCCTCATGCATCTTAATCTGGTGGTGTAAGTGCTCCAATTTGAGCTTGTTAGAATTTTCGTTAGAAAATTAACGAAAGTTATAACATTTCTAACAACTCCTAACAATCCTAACTTTTCTAACAAAGTGAGGGTAAAATGGGCATTGTTATTTAAGGTTAAACCTTAAAAAGAATCTTAAAAAAGAAAAACAAAAGAATAAAACCACAAATAGAAATGCTGGAAACATAATTTGGCTGGTCAATTTGAATTTTGAAAAGAAATATTCCCCTTGTCCAAAGCTGGAGCTGCATTTAATGAACAGTGCACGCTGAGGGGACTTGTCCGCGCGGATGAGTTTGCAATTTCAGAGGGCTATAAATTGAGCCCTCCAGTCACAAAAATAAAAGAGGAACAACACATTTTGCACCGAACCTCTGGCGAAATATAGAGAGAAAACAGTGAGAATTCACTTGAATTGTCACCATTTTCTCTCCAATCTTTCCCAATTCATACTCATCCACTCACTCTCATATTAAAGCCCTAAACACTCATACACTCAAGCCAAACACTCAAGAACACAAGGAAGATTGGTAAACCCTCCTTCTCCTAACCCTAAATCTCATCCATGCATGCATCTTCAAACTACAAAATGTAGTTCCTTCATCTTCTTGCTTTAGATCTAAGAAGATCACCATGGAAGACCATCTCCATGGATGATCTTCTACAAAGATCAACATTATTTTCAAGTTCTCTTACTTTCTTGCAAAGAAAACTCATTTTCAAAACCCTAAAAACCATTTTCAAGCATAAAATCTCATTTTCAAAGGATAAAAATCCCCTTCCCAAGCAAATGAAATGCTTAGTCCTAATGTACCCCAAGGATGGTTTGGCATAGTTGATTCACCACTAAAATGTCTAGTGATCACTAACCAAAACCTAGGGAAATGGGGACAAGCATGGATGCAAAACCCCCCTTTAAATCATATTTTCTTTCTTGAGAAGTTGCTGTCCAGTAGCAATTTTCCCAGATCTCAGTCCATGGTCTAATTTTTTGGACACAGATGAACTTGAAATTTGGTGTTGACTACAAATCACTTTTTGTAGCCAACATCCAGAGCTTTCCAGAAATATTTTTACTTTATTTTTGGGTGAGTAAAACTCCTCTTTTCAAATTTTCTTTCAAAGGCTAGTTCATCAGCTTCTGGGAATCCAGATCTCATATCTGAGGTTTCCAGAAGGTTTTGACCCCTCAAATCTTCTCCAAAATGGAAAATTCCTTCGCACAAACTTTATTTAAGGTGTCTAGAACAACTTTCATTCTCTGAGTTTATCCAGATTATGAAGTTTTAAGACCCTTGAATCCATTTCAAAATCAAAGGTCCACTGCCTTTTTCATTCTGGCAGAAATGGCTCTCAACTTCAAAAGGTCTTTTGAGTACCAAATCTCAATCCAAAAATCTTCCAAAAAATCATGGGATCAGTTTAAAGTCTTAAAAAGATATCCCAATTTTTACTTTTCTGAGTTTCAACTTATTTTGGCCAAAACACACACACACACACACACAAATGATTTTCAGCTTGGAAGACTCGTTTTACGAGGCGCGTCGGGTGCACACTAACGTCCTTCCCGACGCGTAACATGATCTCCGAACCTAAATCTCTGATCTCGGGCTTTTTTCAAAGTTTTGGCCCTTCAAAATTAAAATGGCGTGGCGACTCCGTTTTCGTTGATTTTTTTCAAACATAAAATGGGAAAATTTTCGGATACACATTCATCACAGTGGCGACTCCGCTGGGGACTAAGCTTTTTTTTAAAAAAAAAATGGTATTTGGTATATTGGTGGAAACCACTAAATTTCCCGTTATCGACTCCTAACACGAGTCGGGGATAAATTGTGGTCTAACAATCCCACGTACCGGTATCACCGTTTTCAAAAAAAAAGATTTTGAGGGTCAAGCTTCCGTCCCGGCTTCGAAAATCATTTTTGTGTGTGTGTTGATTTTTGCACAGTTTTCATGTTGTTTTGGCCGCCTCGGAGAAAGTCAAAATTTTGACTGTCGGAATAATGTCCCTAACTGTCGGAATTTTCGTGCTTATGTGCTCATTAAAAATTTCAAAAAAATTAAAAAAAAAAAAGGGTTTTAAAAAGAAAAAAAAAAGAAGAAGAAAATTCTCAAAAAAAAAAAATATAAATCATGCATCATATTTTTAAGACACATAAAAAATTTTCTATTTTACTCGTAAAAGAATATAGACTCGCTTGCACACTACGCGCACGTGACCGTACACTTTGCACACTACGTCCTTAACCGGGGAAATCCTTGTCGCGGTCCGTTTGGTCTTATTACGCCTCTCGGATGAGCACAGACTACCCAAACATCCCATGGAGCCTCGTGTCGACCATGCACTTGTCCGTGACACACTTTGTCCGAGACCCGGTTGGTTTTTAGTCCGGGTCTCGTGTCATGCCCTCGTCCGTGTATAGACCTTTCCTTTCAAGCCTTTGTCGGCATACCGACTCAATATCTTTCGGGACCCTAATCGGTCGAAGTTACGCCGGTTTTCCGCCGCGGACTTTGACCAAGATATTGACCAGGCGCCTTGACTTCGGCTACGGCGGCACAAATTATACACGACTCCCGGCATTGACACCGAGTCATCAAGGATTAATGAATATTCCATGCCTAATTACGGCTTAACCGACGACAAGTCAAGATCAATTGTGGACGCTTATCGGTCAAATCATGCCGACTTTTCGTCGAGCCCTCGGACATGATCTTGACTTTCGACGTCGGCTTTGTCCGTAATTTACATCGAATGCTCGTTAAGACTCGATTACCCGCCGACTTTTAGGATCATTTTCTTTCGGTCGGTGGGACCCGCTTGCCCTATAGGACCCTCGCACAGGGCTGTCCACCCTGGGAGGTCGAAATACGGGTGGAATACGAGGGGCTTATAGACGTAGTGACGGGGCCCACCGATCCAGAATCGAGTAGTTTGCGAAAAAGAAGAGCAATCTTTTCCAACCAATTAGGTTAATAAAACATGTTTTTAAGTAAACGTGAACAAATAACTGCATGTTGCATGAGCCTAAAGCCCAAACACCTACCCTCCTTCCATTTCCAGACATCTGAACCTTCATGTCCTTTCCCCATGACTCCACACAAAGCTTGGTTTCGGCATCGGGTCACCGTTTGATCAGTTGGGAAGAGTCAAGCGCATCGTCGGCTTTCACCGTTTGTTCCGACTCCGGGTCTCGGAATGTCTGCATCAGCCCGGTAATGATGGGGATAACATCACGCCGCCTCCCGGACCCCTCGGACAGAGCAACAAGTGGAATCGCGTTAGCGAGCGTATGAGGTTACGACAGGAAGCACAGCTAAACAGCCTTATGACCGATGACAGATCCCAAAAGAATAGACCATGAACAAGGTACCAAACATGCAAAGAGCAAAAGCATCCCAATAGGCATCATCCACCAAGCCTAAGCTCCTAAATCTATCAGGAAGACCGGAAATATCAAAGTGATCGGGACTACGGATCATACCTTGTGCTTCCTCCGGGGAAAGATGAAGGAGGTTGCACAATCTATCAACGAAAGAGGCCCCTCCGGGCAAAGGAATTGCAATCTCCTCCACCTCGGGACCACCAAGCAAAGCCCAAAATTCTTCAACGGTCGGGACCATCTCATTGTAAGAAAGGCAAAAGACATGCCTTCTTGTATCCCAAAATGATGAAGAAGCTCTCAAGAGGTCGTAGTCCGGAACCAATTCTTTGAGGGACCATAAGCACTTCACCTTGTACCTTTCTTCGAAAAATGACCTCCTCTCATGCATAATCTCCCGAGACCACTCTTTGAACTTGTTGAAGAATGACATTTGAGAATCTTGGGATAATTTGGATGGATTTCTCATGCTCACAATTCTCTCCATGGTTTTTCTCTCCTTCTCCCCGAAAATGGCTGTTTGAACTGGTGGTTGAAGAGGGTATTTGAATTTGAAATAAAGTAAGACCAGATCTGAAGCAAAATTAAAAGACAATGTCAGATGCAGGTCCGATTTGCGCGGATATGTTTTCCACCCAAAAAAAAATTTTTTTGCAACAGTCCAAACTGCTGCACCACAAAGGAATATTTTGTCCCAGCCAAAGCCTGTCCAAACCAGTCCATACACCAAACATCTACACCCTTGCCAAAAAACCGAGGCTCATGCAACATTGCATTCATACAGCATTGCATTCAAAAAAGTAATAATAATAAAATAACAGTAATTCTAGATTATTACATTCCAAAAAAAAGAGAGTGTACATAAAAAAAATAATATCAAAAAAAAAGTAGGTAACAAAAATCCTAGATTATTACATTCCCAAAAAAAAAAGAGGGAAAAAAGCAAAAAAAATTGAGTGCATAAAAATAAACTGTATCTGTCTAAATACAATCTCAGTCTCAGAAATCAATCTCAAAATATCAGTCTCGAAGGATCGTCAGTCAGAGTCCTCGGTGGCTGGGCCTTTCCCCCGGTCCCTCTTACGGCTCGGGCCCGCCTCCTCTGTAGCCATGAATGTCTCGGGCTCAGAATCATCGTCCTCGTCCCCGGAAGAAGGCTCGTCAGGACCTACCGGCACGTTCTGATACGGCAAACCAAGATCCGCAAAGAAATCATATCCGAAGGTGAAGGCGTCGGACTCCTGGACGTGCGAAGAAGATCTACCATGATGCCAGACGTGTCCCTGCCCGTAAGGATCTCCGAGAATGACGTGGTCCGAAGGCAGCACCACGCGGGGATCTATGAGAGGAGAAAGAGGAGTCTCGAAAGAACGCTCAGAAGGCTCAGGGGAAGTCTCCCGCCTGACAGGCGCCGGCTGTGGTCGCCTCGCTCTAGCCTGAGGGGCTCCACAAGCCACCATCCTCCGGATGAATCTCTTAGCTCCGATCACCTGCTTCGTCAGCTTCTCCACGACCACCTCCGGAAACTGCACGAAAGCAAAAACGTCAGAAACAGTTGAAGCGAAAAATGATGACAGGAAAAAAAAGAAAAGACAGAATCAAAAAAAAAGAGGTGGGAAGGAGGAGCCATACCTTCATACCCAGACGAGGCCGGAAAGCTCGTGGAAGCCGCTCAGGTTGAGGGATCTGCACCCTCAATCGGACCCCATCCTGGACATATGAAAAGTCCGTTCGAGGGTACCGCGGGATCCCTAATCCCTCTCCATCAAGAACCTGGGGCGTCCTCAGCCTCCTCAAGATAAATACTGGATACGGCTCAATCGTCACGAATGCCGAGAAGTGCTGGCCGCCTCGGTAATCGCCCCAGGTCTTCGACCTCTCGCTCGGATACATCATGTCGGCGGGAGGCTCCACCGGTGTCATCAAAGGCGAATTCACGCCATGATGACGCGTCACCCTCTCCCCCAGATAATAGACGTCGCAAGTCAAGCCCCTCAAAATCCTCCGCTGCACGGTCCATACCTCAGCGCCCCTTAGCTGCGCCACATCGAAATGATCCCAGGGATAGAATATCATCCCCTCATCCGTCTCAGCCCCCGTCAAAGGCAGGCAGTCCCTGTATCTGAGGGTCGTGCGCCCTCTGGAACCCTTCTTCTCCCGGGCAAACATGGACCAGGAACGCATGGCTAGATACGCCCCGACGTACTTCGCCGTCTGTCACCACATCGTGACGTGAAAGAACTCCAATGCCCATACCTGCGAAAGGTAAAAATCAAATCAATTAAGTGCGAAAAAAGATACGTGCTTAAAGAAAAGAGGGAAAGCAAAAGGAAAGCTTATACCTCCAGAGGGAACTCGAAGCATGTCAAGGAACTGACAGCCTTCCGGCTATACCGATCTAGAGCGAAATAGAGCTCTGCCAGCCCTGCCTCTCCCCAAGAGATCTCTCCGGCTCTCTCCACGTCCTCCAAGGACCTCAGCAAAGCAAAGACAGCCGTCCCCTCGGCATGTCCAAAAAGAGTGCTCGAAAAAGCAAACCATAAAAAGGCCCTAGCAATCTGCTCAGCGCCTATCCTCTCATCCCCAACCTCGTAACTCCCAATGCTCTCCACAATCTTTCCCTCAACCACAGCGTACTCCATACCCATCCCCTTTTTGGGAATAGGGGAAAATCCTAGCAGGGCCTGCAGATCCTGATCGCTATAGCCATCTCTCCACTCAATGCTGCGTCGATTAAAGGACAAGCCCGTAATCGCAGCATAGTCGGAAGGCGTAACCGTCGCCTTGCCCCAAAAGAAGTGGAATGTGTGGGTCACGTCCCACCAGTGCTGTGCCAAAGCGAAGATCATACCCTTGCTCTTGGGAAACTTGACCAACCCCCTCAAGCACTCAATGAACTCGTACAGCCCGATCTCAATGACAATCTGTCTCGGACTCATCAAAGCTTCTCGGCCCATATCTGGAAACCGGTCCCATAGACCAATAACAGACTCCACTGATCCTCGAGTCTTCATCTTGTTCGGTTTGCGCTCAGATCACGAAGTTGTTTCCACCCTGCAATAAAAAAAAGAGAGGGAAACAAAAATGTCAAAAGTGTCAAAATTTTTCATTCAAAAAAAAAAGAAAGAGGGAGAGCATACGCATGCATCATAAAATTTCGAAGAAAATTCGGTAGCATAACAGCATACAATGAACCTAACCCCATTTTTCTCGCACAAAAGATAACAGTTTTCAGCAAATCCCAATCAACATTCATTCATACATGAAGAAAAAATTCATACAAGGAGTCAACGGAAGTAAAAACTCCGTCCCATTTTTCATGAAATAGCATACATAAACAATTTTTTAAAATCATTCATTCAATCAAAGGGGAACGAAAAATCCGTCCCACTTTTCATAGAAAATCACATTCTCAAAAAAAAAATGCATTCATATCATTCATATCATTCATCATCCCATCACAAAAAAAAGAAAAGCATGCACACATTCATGTCAACATTGCAACAAAAAAAAAAAGTCCGTCCCATATTCGGACGAATTCCTTGTCATTTCATATTTCAAAAAAAAAAAAAAAATTGGCAAAAATGCCCATTCTCTTTTTCAAACAAAATGCAACATGCAAAATCAAGATTCAAAGTCAAAAACACAAATTTTTCGAATTTTAACTACAATTTTCGGATATTTAAAAAAAAAAAATTTTTTTTTGGCAAAAATGCCCATTCTTTTTTCAAACAAAATGCACATTTGGGTTACCCATAAACTCATTACAACATGCAAAGCATCAAAATCAAAATCCAAGGCCAAGAACATCAATTATTCGAAATTCTAAAAAAAAAAAAAAAATCACCAAAAATCAATTTCAAGCAAGAAATCGACAAAGGGATCGAAAAGATTCGAAGTATACCGTTCGGAGACTCGGATCAGTGGCCCAATGTTGCCACGCATCGGGATAGGGCTCCTCCGCAATCGATTGCGAAAGAGTATAATGTCTCCTCATTCGGACAAGCTCCAATCGTCTCTCCGCAACCGGACCGCATCCTTGACCATGGATAGCAGCTTCCCCATGTTCCATTGCTCGAAAAATCAAAGAAAACGGAAGATTTTCGAAGCTTTTCTTGGCCAACAATGGCTTCCCCTCGGTTTCTCTCTCTTCTCTCTCGTAAACTGAAAAGAAATTGTGAGGAAGAAGGAGAAGGGCGGCGCCTCATTTAAAACCTGTCCAGATTGCATTCCCCTCCGCGCAGATGGTTTTGAAGGGTCAAAAAGACCCTTTTGCCCTTTAAAATTTCAGGACTCTGCAGTTTAGTCCTCAACTTAACAGAGTTAACCAAAGTTAACCAAAGTTAACCAAATCTTCAAAAGAGCTCAACGGCAGTCAAACGTAAGACCGATTTCTCCAAGAAAGATAACAGAATCTCATTTCTTCCATCAAAATCATTCGACGGCAGTCAAACGTAATACCGATCTCTCCGAGAAAGTTAACGGAATCCCGTTTCTTTCATCAATTTCAATCACGACAGTCAAACGTAAGACCGATCTCTCCGAGAAAGTTAACGAAATCCCGTATCTTTCATCAATTTCAATCACGGCAGTCAAACATAAGTCCGATTCCTCCGAGAAAGATAACGGAATCCCGTCTCTTTCATCAAAATCATCGACGGCAGTAAAACGTAAGTCCGATCTCTCCGAGAAAGATAACGGAATCCCGTCTCTTTCATCAAAATCATCGACGGCAGTAAAACGTAAGTCCGATCTCTCCGAGAAAGATAACGGAATCCCGTCTCTTTCATCAAAATCATCGCCGACAGTAAAACGTAAGTCCGATTTCTCCGAGAAAGATAACGGAATCCCATATCATTCATCAAAATCATCAACGACAGTCAAACGTAAGGCCAATTTCTCCGACGAATACGTCTGATTTTTCCCCAGCAAAGGCTAACAAAATCCCCAGCAAAGTTAACGGAATCCCAAAAGCCAACGGAATCTCGAGTAGATCTCGAACTACGAAAGGGCTTGATTCCCACTAGGGATACGTAGGTAGCCTATCATTAGGTCCAGCCCCTCGACCAAAACGGTCACCCTCTCCTTCGGCAGCAGACAAAGTCCACCGAAAGGCCATTTCACATCAAGATTCGAGGCACCTAAAACGCCATCATCAAGGTTCGAGGCACCTAAAACGCCATCATCAAGGTTCGAGGCACCTAAAATGCCATCATCAAGGTTCGAGGCACCTAAAACGCCATCATCTCTAGGGTCAAAGACCTGAACTACGACTGGCTTGATTCCTCTTAAGGATACGTAGGTAGCCTATCATTAGGTCCAGCCCCTCGACCAAAACGGTCACCCTCTCCTTCGGCAACAGACAAAGTCCATTGAAAGGCCATTTCACATCAAGGTTCGAGGCACCTAAAATGCCATCATCAAGGTTCGAGGCACCTAAAATGCCATCATCAAGGTTCGAGGCACCTAAAACGCCATCATCAAGGTTCAAGGCACCTAAAACGCCATCATCTCCAGGGTCTAAGAATCGAACTACGACTGGCTTGATTCCTCTTAAGGATACGTAGGTAGCCTGTCATTAGGTTCAGCCATCAGACCTAAAATGGTCATTCCTATTCCCATCAGAGCGGATATACAATTTCAGCCATCCGATCGAAAATGGTCATCTCTTATCCCCAGCAGAGTTTCTCTCAGCAATCAACTGCAGAACTCGCTCATCAGGTTCGAGGCACCTAAAACGCCATCATCTCCAGGGTCAAAGACCCGAACTACGGCCGGCTTGATTCCCACTAGGGATACGTAGGTAGCCTATTAAATAGGTTCAGCCACTCGATCACTTGATCATCCTGTCAAATATGGAGCCTTACTCTTATCGACGACCCCGCTTCCTTCGAAAGCGCCGTCGCCGAGGGGCTACTGTAAGTGCTCCAATTTGAGCTTGTTAGTATTTTCGTTAGAAAATTAACGAAAGTTATAACATTCCTAACAATTCCTAACATTCCTAACATTTCTAACAAAGCAAGGGCGAAGTGGGCATTGTTATTTATGGTTAAACCTACAAAAGAATCTCAAAAAGTAAAAGAATTAAGAAAATCCGAATCTGGTAAGTTGAAAAACATAACCAGTTTGATTTTTTTTGAAAATATTCTTTGTGTCCAAAGCCTGCAGCTGCAATTAATGAACAGTGCACGCTGCAGGAACCATCCGCGCGGATGGTTTTGTCATTTCCAGAGGGCTATAAATTGAGGCCTTCAGTCTCAGAAATAAGAGAGAAGAAACACAATTTGCAACTGCACCTTGGCGAAAATAGAGAGAAAACAGTGAGAATTCTCTAGAATTGTCACCTTTTTCTCAACTATTCACCCAAAATCACACTCACTCAAACACTCTCATATTCAAGCCTCAAACACTCTTACATTCAAGCCAAAAACTCAAAACACAAAGAAGATTGGTAAACTCTCCTTCTCCTTACCCTAAACTCCTTCATTCATGCATCCATTTTCAAACTCCAAAATGTAGTTTGTTCATCTTCTTGCCTTAGATCCAAGAAGATCACCATGGAAGTTCATCTCCATGGATGATCTTCTACAAGGATCAACATTATTTTCAAAGTGTTCTTACTTACTTGCAAAGAAAACACATTTTCAAAACCCTAAAAATCATTTTCATACATCAAATCTCATTTTCAAAGGATAAAATTTCCCTTCCCAAGCAAATGAAGTGCTTAGTCCTAATGTACCCCAAGGATGGTTTGATATAGTTGATTCACCACTAAAATTTCAAGTGATCACTAATCAAAACCTAGGGAAATGGGGACAAGCATGGATGCCAAACCCCCTTCAAAATCATGTTTTCCTTCTTGAGAAGTTGCTGTCCAGTAGTAATTTTCTAAGACCCCAGTCCATGGTCTAATTTTTTGGACACAGATAAACTTGAAATTTGGTGTTGACTACAAAACACTTTTTGTAGCCAACATCCATAACTTTCCAGAAATATTTTTACTTTATTTTTTGCGTGAGTAAAATTCCAGTTTTCAAATTTTCTTTTGAAGGTCAGATCACCAGTCTCTGGAAGTCCAGATCTGATACCTGAGATTTCCAGAAGGTTTTGGGTCCTCAAATCTTCTACAAAATGAAAAATTCTTTCACAGAAATCTTATTTAAGGTGTCTGAAACAACTTTCATACTCTGAGTTTTCTCATATTATGAAGTTTTAAAGCCCTTAAATCCATTTCAAAGTCAAGTGTCCACTGCCTTTTTCATTCTGGCAGAAGTGGTTTTCAACTTCCAAAAATCTTTTGAGTACCAAAACTCAACCCAAAAATCACACCAAAAATCATGGGATCTGTCCAAAGTCTAATAAAGAATTCCCAATTTTTATTTTCCTCAGTTTCAACTTATTTTGGCCGAAGTAACACACACACACATGAACAAATGGTTTTTAGCTTGGAAGACTCGTTTTACGAGGCATTCCGGGTGCACACTAACGTCCTTCCCGGCGTGTAACGTGACCTCCGAATTCAAATCTCTAATCTTGGGGATTTTTCAAAGTTTTGGCCCTTAAAACAAAAATGGCGTGGCGACTCCGGTCTTTTCGATTGGTTTTCAAAGAAACGAAAATTTCAAAGCCCTTTCGAAAAAAAAATTTGGCGACATCATCACAGTGGCGACTCCGCAGGGGAAAAACAAGCTATTTCTAAAAAAAATGATATTTGGTATATTGGTGGAAACCATTAAACTTCCCGTTATCGCCTCCTAACACGAGTCGGGAATAAATTGTGGTTTAACAGTCCCACGTACCGGTATCATTGTTTTCAAAAAAAAAAAAACTTTTGAGGGTCAAGCTTCCGTCCCGGCATTAAAAATCATTTGTTGTGTGTGTTAATTTTTGCACATTTTCGTGTTGTTTTGGCCGCCTCGGAAAAAGTCAAAATTTTGACTGTCGGAATCATGTCCCTAACTGTTGAAATTTTTGTGCTTATGTGCTTATGTGTTCATTAAATTTCAAAAAAAAAATTCAAAAAAAAAAGAATTTCAAAAAAAAAAGAAAATTTTCAAGTAAAAAATCATGCATCATTCTTTTTAAGACACATAAAAAAAAAATTCTATTTTACTCAGAAAAAGAAGATAGACTGCTTGCACACTACGCGCACGTGACCGTACACTGCACACTACGTCCCTAACCCGGGGAAATCCTTGTCGCGGCCCGTTTGGTCTTATTACGCCTCTCGGTGCAAGCACAGGACTACCCAAAAATCCCATGGAGCCTCGTGTCGACCATGCACTTGTCCGTGACACACTTTGTCCGAGACCCGATTGGTTTTTAGTCCGGGTCTCGTGTCATCCCTGTCCGTGTATAGACCTTTCCTTTCAAGCCTTTGTCGGCATACCGACTCAATATCTTTGGGGACCCTAATCAGCCGAAGTCATGCCGGTTTTCCGCCGCAGACTTTGACCAAGATATTGACCAGGCGCCTTGACTTCGGCTCGACTGGCACAAATTATACACAGACTCCCAGCATGACACTGAGTCATCAAGGATTAATGATTATTCCATGCCTAATTACGGCTTAACTGACGACAAGTCAAGATCAATTGCGGACACTCATCAGTCCAAATCATGCCGACTTTTCGTCGAGCCCTCGGACATGATCTTGACTTTGACGTCAGTTTTGTCCGTAATTTACATCGAATGATCGTTAAGACTCGATTACCCGCCATACTTTTAGGATCGTTTTTCTTTCGGTCGGTGGGACCCGCTTGCCCTATAGGACCCTCGCCCGGGCCGTCCCACCCCGGGAGGTCGAAATACGGTGGAATACGAGGGGCTTATAGACGTAGTGACGGGGCCCACTGATCTAGTATCCAGAGTAGTTTACGAAAAAGAAAATAAATCTTTTCCAACCGATTAGGTTAATAAAACATGTTTTAAGTAAACAAGAACAGATAACCGCATGTTGCATGAGCCCAAAAGCCCAAACACCTACCTTCCTTCAATCCCCAAATCTCTGAACCCTCGTGCCTTTTCCCCCGCAGCTCCTCACAAAGGTTGGTTCCGGACACCGGGTCACCATTTGATTAGTTGGGAAGAGTCAAGCGCGTCATCAGCTTCGTCGTTTGTTCCGACTCCGGGTTTCGTAATGTCTGCATCGCCCGGTAATGATGGGGACAACGCCGCTCCGTCCTCCAAAATCCCTCGATGCACTCGCCAAAGATTGGATCCAGTTGGTAGAACAAATGAGACTTCGACATGAGGCTCAAATCGACGACCTTCTGGGGGTTGTCGCAAGTCATGGTTTGACTATCAGTCTCAATTCCGATGGCACTTTTACCGCAAAGAAGGAAGAAAGTTCTCCTCCTCTTCTTAATCGTCCCGGATACATCAAGATGCTACCCAAAGATTCCTATGTCTCCACCGCCGGGACTCCTGCCTGTCGACTTACAGGGCAGCTGGCCCCCAAACAAGCAAATCAAAAGGCCACCATTCCAACAGCAGTCAGGGACGGAAGAGTTCGGCATACCGTCAGTTGTCCCCTCTCAAAGTGATGATCCCGCAAATATCAGCATGGGTAATGAAGATCGGGAAACAGTGGAAGAAATATGGTCAGCCATCAAAGCCCTGGAGGAACGCCGGAACGTACAAGAAACCTGGATTGAAGAGGCCACACGCCACTTCGGGACATTAACAATCTCCCAACTGACTGGGGCTACCCTGAAGGACAAACATATGCCTGTTCCCCTGGATCTTAATACCTCTCATTACACGGCAGAGTCCAACCATTCGTTTCCAGATGAGCCCAACAGCAGATCTCCCTGAACCAGTTCAGCTCAAAGTCACTCCAGCACTGCTCAACCTGAGGTCCCAAATCCACCACCAGCCGTAGAACACATTTGGTGGGATATCTCAGTCGCCCCGATCGACTTGAAAAGGACTATCAGATCGGATACACGAGGACCGTCCTCCTAAGAAGAAGAAAATTTCCTCCCAGCAAAAATTGAAAGAGAGGTTTGAGGCCGGTGATACCAGTGTGGGTACGCTCGGGGAGCCATCTGGGAAATTTGATTACTATGTACTCTACTCCAGCCAGTCTTCCCCAAAGCAAACAGGAGTAGAAGAGCCGAAAAGCCTTGCCAGCGATAGAGTTGAGACCTTCAGACACCAGAATACTGTAGACCTGTGTAACTTTACTGCCAATCGTAAATCTATCCCCCGCGGATCGCCCAAAGTTCGCCTTGTCCAGCCTCCCGAGTGTACACCGACGAAGAAAGACCAACGCCTTGAGTTTGGCGCTCGCACTCAATCAATATCTTGGATCGGGGATGGCAACCGCTACAAACGGCCTCAGCATAACCCACGGGCTTCAGCTAAGGTTCTACCTCGCAAGAAAAAGGCACGAAGTGACTGGCTTGATGACTCTCTTTCTCCAGACAAGCACCAAATCTATGATCCCTGCCTATATGGTAGCATGATCACCTTCTGCGATGAAGATTTGCCAAGAGATGTTTCCCAGCACAATGAAGCTTTGTACATCACCATTAAGCTCAACACCGTATCGCTCCCTGGAGTATTGGTGGATAAGGGATCGGCCATTAATGTCCTTCCCCTTAGCATGATGCGGGTCCTGCGCATGAATGAAAGGCATATGATCCCATCTACCCGGATTATCAAGGCCTACGACGGCTCGTCTCGTCCCATCCTGGGGACAGTAACTCTGGAACTCTGGTACGAAACCCAAATGGTGCCAGCAAAATTCCATGTAATGGACATCCCATCCGAATTCACAGCTCTGTTGGGGCGCCCTTGGTTACACCACATGAAAGCCATAGCTTCCACCCTCCACCAATGTGTCAAATTCATTAACCGACAAGGGGACCTTGAAGTCATAAGGGGTGATAGTTTCCTCATAGGGAACGAAGCCGAGACCGTCACTAAGCATGCTCTTAGCCAGACACCGGGGCTACCTCCTCCTAATCGACCAAGGGACTATCGGGGCAAGTCTCATCAGAATCCCCCAGAATCCGGTGATGCCAATTATGTCAACGAACTCAAGCGAGTAGACTCCGAAGAAGTTCGATTCATCAAATTCAATTTTCATTTCCAACATTTGGAGGCATACTGGAAGGAAACATTGAACACCGCCATGATACAGGCACACAAACCCCCAGTCCCTAATCACAGCTTTCTCACCATTCTTCAAACCCACTCTCTGACCCTGCCATGCCAGGAAATTTTCATGATAAAGATCGACAAGCATCGTCATACTCAACTCGAATCTATGAACGTCGTGTGGGACGTCCTCCTTGCTGAACTGCCTGCTAAGCCTTTCCACTCAAGCATGGGACATGAGATTTTTCCAGCAGCACACCGAGACGCAATACGTCTTTACATCTGGATTGAGCGGTCAGATTGTGATGAGATAGAATTCCCCAGAATTGAGGAAGATCCCTACATTCATATGCTCAGTTTGCAGGCGCCAAACACAATTGATTCTGGTTCAGACAAAGAGATAATAGCAATGACTGAGGAAGGAAGACAGAAACAAGATAACTCCCGAGTCATGAGGTCACTGACAGCAATGCCGCTAAAGAATTGGGAAACTCTCTCAGGCCCGTTCGCGACCAAAGAAGAAATGATCACCAAGCTTGGATTGGTCTCCCGTCCCTTTGTGTCAACCTAGGAAGAGTCCTCTGAGTCTCTCATTGTTAAGGTCGAGTCTCTAGGTTCGTCCGATGGCCTTACGCCTAAAGACTACGAGTTTGTAGCAAATGCTGTACTTCCTTTTCGTTCTCAATGAAATGACCTTTCCGAGTATCCCTTGATTGCCACTTTAACTAATGATGAATTAATTAATAAAAAAAACATTTAATAATAATTCATTAGATAAAGAAGCAGACACATTAAACAACAAAAAAAAAAATCAAACAAAAAAAAATCTTTAAGCAGGTTGTCCGAAAAGAGGAAAATCGAGCCCAAGCTGCCGAAGAGATTTTGACGAGTGTGAATCTGGGAACTGCGGAAGAGCCTAAAGAGACGCAGATTGGTGAGGATGCCTTACAAAATCCTACAAAATCCTCAACTCAAGGAAAGTAGCCCTCTTCATCAAAGAGAACATCATATGCAGATACGGGTTGCCAGCCGAAATCATCTCAGATAATGGATCCCACTTCGAAGGGGAATGCGACAGGCTGCTGGCGGAATTCAGAATAACCCGTCACAAGTCATCTCCCTATAGGCCCCAAACCAACAGAGCCGTCGAAGCAGCAAACAAGACTCTGGAAAACATCATCCGGAAAATGGCTGTCCGAGGTCGAGATTGGCCCGAGAAGCTACACCTGGCACTCTGGGGCTACAGAACATCCGAGACACCGTTTGCCCTTACCTACGGAATGGAAGCTGTACTCCCAATCGAGCTAGAAATCCCCTCACTCCGTGTGCTGTTGGAGAGCCAGATCAACGAGGTCGAATGGCTCCAGAGTCGCCATGATGAATTAGCCCTACTAGATGAGCGCCAATTGAAAGCAATGGAAACCAAGGGAGAATGGCCAGGGCCTTCGACAAGAAAGTAAAACATCGGGAGATTAGGGAAGGTGACCTCGTTTTAAAAGAGAAGCCCCCAATCCGTATTAACCCGCTTGGCAAATGGGAGCCTGTCTGGGTTGGGCCATATGTCGTCCAAAAGATTTTCTCCGGAGGAGCCATGCAACTTGCAGACCTCGACGGAAATCCTTTTGTACACCCAGTGAATGGTGACAAGCTGCGCAGATACTACGCGTAAAACACTGAGTCAAAAAAAAATATCAAAAAAAAAAGTGCCAAAAGAGTAATACCCAACTAGGTTGAAAACCCGAAAAGGGCGGCCTAGGTAAAAAACAGGGTTGCACAAAAAAAAAACAAAAAAAACAAACAACAAAAAAAATAAACAAACAACAAAAAAAAAACAAAAACAAAAAAAAAAAAAAAAATCGACCAGGTCGAACTACGGAGACCTGAGCCCTTTTGTCCGAAGGGAACGTAGGCAGCCGGAAACGGTTCGGTCTAAAGCACAAATAAAAGTCAAACTCTGACATCAATACACAGATCAGACCATGATAGCGTCTCGAAAAACTCTGAAGCAATTCAAATATTCATTACAAGTTAAAAACTTTTTGATGAGTCTAAGCCCGGTTCATTCCTACAACTGGCAACCTGCTAAAAGAAACTAAGATACATAATCAAACTAATGTGTCTGCTACAACAAGAAAGGGATACTCGGAAAACTCAGAATCACTCCAAGCCGCTCGTACTGGCATCTCCCCTCTTCTTCCCCCTTCGAGTCTTCTTCTTCTGAACAGGAAAAATGTCGGTCTTCCTCCTACCAAGCTCTGGTATAGGAACAGGATCTACCAGACCAGCCTCTGTCAGGGCCTTGGTAGCCCTAGCGTCATCTCTCATCTCCTGTAGCCGGGCTGGTAGCATAGGAGTCCTCCTCTCCTGCCTCTTGACATAAGCTTCATAGTCGGTCACCACATCTCCGCTCCTGTCATGAGGGTTGGCCCTCGCCTCGGCCCTCCTCCTCTCGGAAACTGTCAGGTCCTCCTCACCCACAATGGCCTCACGCCGTCTCAAAATAGCCATCTGAGTCTCTCCAAAATGCCTCTCGTACCAATCCAGGTACCAAGTGGTCAGGAACACAGGTCTCGGACGCCTGAGGATAACCCGAGGAGGAAAGACGTCATACCTCCATACTCGGGAAAGAAAGGAAAACACCGAAGGATCATCCATAGAAGCAGAAGCCACCACCCTGGTGGCTATATCATCAAAGTCCTCCAAAGGAACCTGCTCCAAATCGAACTGTCTCAGAACCAAAGCCGGAATGTAAAAGCTGGACTGAGAAAGCCCCGGAAGCATGACCACATGAGACCCGTCCTGAAGTACTCTGCGAGTCTCCACCCGCCAACAAGGCACTGACCATCTGATATCTTCTCTCCGGCGACCAGCCATCCAACGCTCCCATGAGCCCCGATCATCAAAATCTACAGCAACCCCTCTCCTGGTAAACGTCCAAGGCTTGATCATATCTGATGTTTCCCGAAGAACCCCCTGGCGTTCCATCAGCCACAGAGTCAAGAGGAACGGGCTGCCCCCGTGCATATACCGTCTCCCGGTAGCCAGCCTGTCGAGAGCATGAAAAGTCTCCCCCAGGATCAAAGGTACAACATCTCTGCCCAAGCGACAATGAACAACAATATCCAGCAGAGACCGATGACAGATCCCAAAAGAATAGACCATGAACAAGGTACCAAACATGCAAAGAGCAAAAGCATCCCAATAGGCATCATCCATCAAGCCTAAGCTCCTAAATCTATCAGGAAGACCGGAAATATCAAAGTGATCGGGACTACGGATCATACCTTGTGCTTCCTCCGGGGAAAGATGAAGGAGGTTGCACAATCTATCAACGAAAGAGGCCCCTCCGGGCAAAGGAATTGCAATCTCCTCCACCTCGGGACCACCAAGCAAAGCCCGAAATTCTTCAACGGTCGGGACCATCTCATTGTAAGAAAGGCAAAAGACATGCCTTCTTGTATCCCAAAATGATGAAGAAGCTCTCAAGAGGTCGTAGTCCGGAACCAATTCTTTGAGGGACCATAAGCACTTCACCTTATACCTTTCTTCGAAAAATGACCTCCTCTCATGCATAATCTCCCGAGACCACTCTTTGAACTTGTTGAAGAATGACATTTGAGAATCTTGGGATAATTTGGATGGATTTCTCATGCTCACAATTCTCTCCATGGTTTTTCTCTCCTTCTCCCCGAAAATGGCTGTTTGAACTGGTGGTTGAAGAGGGTATTTGAATTTGAAATAAAGTAAGACCAGATCTGAAGCAAAATTAAAAGACAATTTCAGATGCAGGTCCGATTCGCGCGGATATGTTTGCCACCCAAAAAAAAAATTTTTTTGCAACAGTCCAAACTGCTGCACCACAAAGGAATATTTTATCCCAGCCAAAGCCTGTCCAAACCAGTCCATACACCAAACATCTACACCCTTGCCAAAAAACCGAGGCTCATGCAACATTGCATTCATACAGCATTGCATTCAAAATAATAATAATAATAAAATAACAGTAATCCTAGATTATTACATTTCAAAAAAAAAAAAGAGAGTGTACATAAAAAAAATAATATCAAAAAAAAGTAGGTAACAATAATCCTAGATTATTACATTCCCAAAAAAAAAAAAGAGGGAAAAAAGCAAAAAAAAAAAGCAAAAAAAAATGAGTGCATAAAAATAAACTGTATCTGTCTAAATACAATCTCAGTCTCAGAAATCAATCTCAAAATATCAGTCTCGAAGGATCGTCAGTCAGAGTCCTCGGTGGCTGGGCCTTTCCCCCGGTCCCTGTTGCGGCTCGGGCCCACCTCCTCTGTAGCCATGAATATCTCGGGCTCAGAATCATCGTCCTCGTCCCCGGAAGAAGGCTCGTCAGGACCTACCGGCACGCTCTGATACGGCAAACCAAGATCCGCAAAGAAATCATATCCGAAGGTGAAGGCGTCGGACTCCTGGACGTGTGAAGAAGATCCACCATAATGCCAGACGTGTCCCTGCCCGTAAGGATCTCCGAGAATGACGTGGTCCGAAGGCAGCACCACGCGGGGATCTATGAGAGGAGAAAGAGGAGTCTCGGAAGAACGCTCAGAAGGCTCAGGGGAAGTCTCCCGCCTGACAGGCGCCGGCTGTGGTCGCCTCGCTCTAGCCTGAGGGGCTCCACAAGCCACCATCCTCCGGATGAATCTCTTAGCCCCGATCACCTACTTCGTCAGCTTCTCCACGACCACCTCCGGAAACTGCACGAAAGCAAAAGCGTCAGAAACAGTTGAAGCGAAAAATAATGACAGGAAATAAAAGAAAAGACAGAAGCACAAAAAAATAGGTGGGAAGGAGGAGCCATACCTTCATACCCGGACGAGGCCGGAAAGCTCGTGGAAGCCGCTCAGGCTGAGGGATCTGCACCCTCAATCGAACCCCATCCTGGACATATGAAAAGTCCGTTCGAGGGTACCGCGGGATCCCTAATCCCTCTCCATCAAGAACCTGGTGCCTCCTCAGCCTCCTCAAGACAAATACTGGATACGGCTCAATCGTCACGAATGCCGAGAAGTGCTGGCCGCCTCGGTAATTGCCCCAGGTCTCCGACCTCTCGTTCGGATACATCATGTCGGCGGGAGGCTCCACCGGTGTCATCAAAGGCAAATTCACGCCATGATGACGCGTCACCCTCTCCCCCAGATAATAGACGTCGCAAGTCAAGCCCCTCAAAATCCTCCGCTGCACGGTCCATACCTCAGCGCCCCTCAGCTGCGCCACATCGAAACGATCCCAGGGATAGAATATCATCCCCTCATCCGTCTCAGCTCACGTCAAAGGTAGGCACTCCCTGTATCTGAGGGTCGTGCGCCCTCTGGAACCCTTCTTCTCCCGGGCAAACTTGGACCAGGAACGCATGGCTGGATACGCCCCGACGTACTCCGCCGTCTGTCGCCACATCGTGACGTGAAAGAACTCCAATGCCCATAGCTGTGAAAGGTAAAAATCAAATCAATTAAGTGCGAAAAAGGATACGTGCTTAAAGAAAAGAGGGAAAGCAAAATGAAAGCTTATACCTCCAGAGGGAACTCGAAGCATGTCAAGGAACTGACAGCCTTCCGACTATACTGATCTAGAGCGAAATAGAGCTCTGCCAGCCCTGCCTCTCCCCAAGAGATCTCTCCGGCTCTCTCCACGTCCTCCAAGGACCTCAGCAACGCAAAGACAGCCGTCCCCTCGGCATGTCCAAAAAGAGTGCTCGAAAAAGCAAACCATAAAAAGGCCCTAGCAATCTGCTCAGCGCCTATCCTCTCATCCCCAACCTCGTAGCTCCCAATGCTCTCCACAATCTTTCCCTCAACCACAGCGTACTCCATACCCATCCCCTTTTTGGGAATAGGGGAAAATCCTTGAAGGGCCTGCAGATCCTGATCGCTGTAGCCGTCTCTCCACCCAATGCTGCGTCCATTAAAGGTCAAGCCCGTAATCGCAACATAGTCGAAAGGCGTAACCGTCGCCTCGCCCCAGAAGAAGTGGAATGTGTGGGTCACGTCCCACCAGTGCTGTGCCAAAGCGAAGATCAGACCCTTGCTCTTGGGAAACTTGACCAACCCCCTCAAGAACTCAATGAACTCGTACAGCCCGGTCTCAATGACAATCTGTCTCGGACTCATCAAAGCTCCTCGGCCCATATCTGGAAGCCGGTCCCATAGACCAATAACAGACTCCACTGATCCTCGAGTCTTCATCTTGTTCAGCTGCTCCGTCACGAAGTTGTTTCCACCCTGCAATAAAAAAAAGAGAGGGAAACAAAAATGTCAAAAGTGTCAAAATTTTGCATTCAAAAAAAAAAAAGAAAGAGAGAGAGAGCATACACATGCATCATAAAATTTCGAAGAAAATTCGGCAGCATAACATCATACAATGAACCTAACCCCATTTTTCTCGCACAAAAGAGTACAGTTTTCAGCAAATCCCAATCAACATTCATTCATACATGAAGAAAAAATTCATACAAGGAGTCAACGGATGTAAAAACTCCGTCCCATTTTTCATGAAATAGCATACATAAACAATTTTTTAAAATCATTCATTCAATTAAAGGGGAACGAAAAATCCGTCCCACTTTTCATAGAAAATCACATTCTCAAAAAAAAAATGCATTCATATCATTCATCATCCCATCACAAAAAAAAAAGAAAAGCATGCACACATTCATGTCAACATTGCAACAAAAAAAAAAGTCCGTCTCAAATTCGGACGAATTCCTTGTCATTTCATATTTCAAAAAAAAAAAAATTGGCAAAAATGCCCATTCTCTTTTCAAACAAAATGCAACATGCAAAATCAAGATTCAAAGTCAAAAACACAAATTTTTCGAATTTTAACAACAATTTTCGGATATTTAAAAAAAAAAAAAAAATTTTGGCAAAAATGCCCATTCTTTTTTCAAACAAAATGCACATTTGGGTTACCCATAAACTCATTACAACATGCAAAGCGTCAAAATCAAAATCCAAGGCCAAGAACATCAATTATTCGAAATTCTAAAAAAAAAAAAATCACCAAAAATCAATTTCAAGCAAGAAATCGACAAAGGGATCGAAAAGATTCGAAGTATACCGTTCAGAGACTCGGATCAGTGGCCCAATGTTGCCACGCATCGGGATAGGGCTCCTCCGCAATCGATTGCGAAAGAGTATAATGTCTCCTCATTCGGACAAGCTCCAATCGTCTCTCCGCAACCGGACCGCGTCCTTGACCATGGATAGCAGCTTCCCCATATTCCATTGCTCGAAAAATCAAAGAAAACGGAAGATTTTCGAAGCTTTTCTTGGCCAACAATGGCTTCCCCTCGGTTTCTCTCTCTTCTCTCTCGTAAACTGAAAAGAAATTGTGAGGAAGAAGGAGAAGGGCGGCTCATTTAAAACCTGTCCAGATTGCATTCCCCTCCGCGCGGATGGTTTTGAAGGGTCAAAAAGACCCTTTTGCCCTTTAAAATTTCAGGACTCTGCAGTTTAGTCCTCAACTTAACAGAGTTAACCAAACTTAACCCCCTCTTCAAAAGAGCTCAACGACAGTCAAACGTAAGACCGATTTCTCCGAGAAAGATAATGAATCCCGTTTCTTCCATCAAAATCATTCGACGGCAGTCAAACGTAAGACCGATCTCTCCGAGAAAGTTAACGGAATCCCGTTTCTTTCATAAATTTCAATCACGGCAGTCAAACGTAAGACCGATCTCTCCGAGAAAGTTAACGGAATCCCGTATCTTTCACCAATTTCAATCACGGCAGTCAAACATAAGTCCGATTCCTCCGAGAAAGATAACGGAATCCCGTCTCTTTCATCAAAATCATCGACGATAGTAAAACGTAAGTCCGATCTCTCCGAGAAAGATAACGGAATCCCGTCTCTTTCATCAAAATCATCAACGGCAGTCAAACGTAAGTTCGATTTCTCCGAGAAAGATAACGGAATCCCGTCTCTTTCATCAAAATCATCGACGGCAGTAAAACGTAAGTCCGATCTCTCCGAGAAAGATAACGGAATCCCGTCTCTTTCATCAAAATCATCGCCGGCAGTAAAACGTAAGTCCGATTTCTCCGAGAAAGATAACGGAATCCCGTATCTTTCATCAAAATCATCAACGACAGTCAAACGTAAGGCCGATTTCTCCGACGAATACGTCTGATTTTTCCCCAGCAAAGGCTAACAAAATCCCCGGCAAAGTTAACGGAATCCCAAAAGCCAACGGAATCTCGAGTAGATCTCGAACTACGAAAGGGCTTGATTCCCACTAGGGATGCGTAGGTAGCCTATCATTAGGTTCAGCCCCTCGACCAAAATGGTCACCCTCTCCTTCGGCAGCAGACAAAGTCCACCGAAAGGCCATTTCACATCAAGGTTCGAGGCACCTAAAACGCCATCATCAAGGTTCGAGGCACCTAAAACGCCATCATCAAGGTTCGAGGCACCTAAAATGCCAACATCAAGGTTTGAGGCACCTAAAATGCCATCATCAAGGTTCGAGGCACCTAAAACGCCATCATCAAGGTTCGAGGCACCTAAAACGTCATCATCAAGGTTCGAGGCACCTAAAACGCCATCATCTCCAGGGTCAAAGACCTGAACTACGACTGGCTTGATTTCTCTTAAGGATACGTAGGTAGCCTATCATTAGGTCTAGCCCCTCGACCAAAACGGTCACCCTCTCCTTCGACAATAGACAAAGTCCACCGAAAGGCCATTTCACATCAAGGTTCGAGGCACCTAAAACGCCATCATCAAGGTTCGAGGCACCTAAAACGCCATCATCAAGGTTCGAGGCACCTAAAACGCCATCATTAAGGTTCGAGGAACCTAAAACGCCTTCATCTCCAGGGTCAAAGACCCGAACTATGACTGGATTGATTCCTCTTAAGGATACGTAGGTAGCCTATCATTAGGTTCAGCCATCAGACCTAAAATGGTCATTCCTATCCCCATCAGAGCGGATATACAATTTCAGTCATCCGACCAAAAATGGTCATCTCTTATCCCCAGCAGAGTTTCTCTCAGCAATCGACTGCAGAACTCGCTCATCAGGTTCGAGGCACCTAAAACGCCATCATCTCCAGGGTCAAAGACCCGAACTACGGCCGGCTTGATTCCCACTAGGGATACGTAGGTAGCCTATTAAATAGGTTCAGCCACTCGATCACTTGATCATCCTGTCAAATATGGAGCCTTACTCTTATCGACGACCCCGCTTCCTTCGAAAGCGCCGTCGCCGAGGGGCTACTGTAAGTGCTCCAATTTGAGCTTGTTAGTGTTTTCGTTAAAAAATTAACGAAAGTTATAACATTCCTAACAATTCCTAACATTCCTAACATTTCTAACAAAGCAAGGGCAAAGTTGGCATTGTTATTTAAGGTTAAACCTACAAAAGAATCTCAAAAAGTAAAAGAATTAAGAAAATCCGAATCTGGTAGGTTGAAAAACATAACCAGTTTGATTTTTTTTGAAAATATTCTTTGTGTCCAAAGCCTGCAGCTGCAATTAATGAACAGTGCACGCTGCAGGAACCATCCGCACGGATGGTTTTGTCATTTCCAGAGGGCTATAAATTGAGGCCTTCAGTCTCAGAAATAAGAGAGAAGAAACACAATTTGCAACTGCACCTTCGCGAAAATAGAGGGAAAATAGTGAGAATTCTCTAGAATTGTCACCTTTTTCTCAACTATTCACCCAAAATCACACTCACTCAAACACTCTCATATTCAAGCCTCAAACACTCTTACATTCAAGCCAAAAACTCAAAACACAAAGAAGATTGGTAAACTCTCCTTCTCCTTACCCTAAACTCCTTCATTCATGCATCCATTTTCAAACTCCAAAATGTAGTTTGTTCATCTTCTTGCCTTAGATCCAAGAAGATCACCATGGAAGTTCATCTCCATGGATGATCTTCTACAAGGATCAACATTATTTTCAAAGTGTTCTTACTTACTTGCAAAGAAAACACATTTTAAAAACCCTAAAAATCATTTTCATACATCAAATCTCATTTTTAAAGGATAAAATTCCTCTTCCCAAGCAAATGAAGTGCTTAGTCCTAATGTACCCCAAGGATGGTTTGACATAGTTGATTCACCACTAAAATGTCAAGTGATCACTAATCAAAACCTAGGGAAATGAGGACAAGCATGGATGCCAAACCCCCTTTAAAATCATGTTTTCCTTCTTGAGAAGTTGCTGTCCAGTAGCAATTTTCTAAGACCCCAGTCCATGGTCTAATTTTTTGGACACAGATAAACTTGGAATTTGGTGTTGACTACAAAACACTTTTTGTAGCCAACATCCATAGATTCCAGACATATTTTTACTTTATTTTTTGCGTTAGTAAAACTCCATTTTTCAAATTTTCTTTTGAAGGTCAGATCACCAGTCTCTGGAAGTCCAGATCTCATACCTGAGATTTCCAGAAGGTTTTGGATCCTCAAATCTTCTCCAAAATGAAAACTTCTTTCACAGAAATCTTATATATGGTGTCTGGAACAACTTTCATTCTCTGAGTTTTCTCATATTATGAAGTTTTAAAGCCCTTAAATCCATTTCAAAGTCAAGTGTCCACTGCCTTTTTCATTCTGGCAGAAGTGGTTTTCAACTTCCAAAAATCTTTTGAGTACCAAAACTCAACCCAAAAATCACACCAAAAATCATGGGATCTGTCCAAAGTCTAATAAAGAATTCCCAATTTTTTACTTTCCTCATTTTCAACTTATTTTGGCCGAAGTAACACACACACAGACACACACTCGAACAAATGGTTTTTAGCTTGGAAGACTCATTTTACGAGGCATTCCGGGTGCACACTAACGTCCTTCCCGGCGTGTAACGTGACCTCCGAACCCAAATCTCTAATCTCGGACATTTTTCAAAGTTTTGGCCCTTAAAACAAAAATGGCGTGGCGACTCCGGTCTTTTCGATTGGTTTTCAAAGAAACGAAAATTTCAAAGCCCTTTCGAAAAAAATTTGGCGACATCATCACAGGGTGGCGTCCCACCAGAACTCCGAGAGGGCCTGGATCAAGCCCTTGCTCTTCGAGGTCACATGAATGCCTCTATCGATAGCCTCAACAAACAAGTCCAGGCCGATAGCCCTCACTAGCTGCTTGGGGTTCACCCCATCCTTCTCAAAATCAGGCATCCTCTCCCATAGCCTCACAGCAATCTCAGAAGGTCCCCTAGATTTGCTCTCCTGTAGGAGGACACAACAAAAGTGTGTTAGTCCTTCATCTCATTTCAAAAGCATGCAAAAGTGCACATATTTTCAAAAGAAAAGCATTCATAAAAATTTTCTAGCATCTTTTGCATAGAAAACGCGTCTTTCATCATTTGAAATGCATCGTGTCAAGCACATCGCTCTCCTAAGCATAGATTCACGATTTTCAAAATTATTTGCACATAAGCATTAAATTTTCAAAATATGGCATGCATAAATCCTTTTCATCGTCCAAAATCCCGTTTCCTCATCCATGATAAAAAAATTGACCTAGTTCTAGCACATGCAAGAACTCCGTCACATTTTAGACAAATATTTTTCTTACTTTATTTTCAAAAAAAAATGGGTCATTCTCATTATTTTTCAAATAAATTGCACATGCATGATCATTTATCTTCTTAGCCTCATAGGTTAATCATCAAGATTCCAAAATCATCATAAAAAATCCTAGGAAAATTCGAGAAATTCAGAAAAACTCGGGTCAAGCCCTAGAATCAATCAAAATTCGATCAAAATCGACGGAATCGAGCAAATCAAGAATGCTTACCCCAACCGATTGAGGTTTCATGGATTTGTGCTCCCTCTTGCCCGGATAAAACTCGAAAGGAGGCGTATTGAAATCGTACTTCCTCTCCGTTCGGACAAGCTCTCTCCTCCTCCTTCGAGCGGCCTCGGAGATGTTCCTCCGTGCTTGCCTTGGCATAGGATTCCCTTCCGGATCCATTCTCAATCAAAGGAAGCAAAAGGATTTAAGGATTTCGAAAATTCTTTCTCTACTCTCTCTCTCTTTTTTCGGCAGCAGAGGGCGGCAATGATGCCCAATGCCCGTTCAAATCTGATTTTAAATAATCTGGAAACTAACTCCCGTTATTTCTTAACTAGAGTAACGCTGTGATTCCAAGTATATCCGTTATCTCCTAGATGAATCAATTTCTCTCCCCAGTCGCCTCCGTTACTTCCGTTATAACGGAATAACGCTAGGTGACAACCTCCGAATTGTCGAAACTCAAACTTTAGCTACATCTATCACAGATTGAGAAGTACGCTCAAGTTCTCCAAACTTAAGCTGCCTCTATCACAGATTGAGAAGTACGGTCAAGTTCTCCAAACTTAAGCTACCTCTATCACAGATAGTGAAGTACGCTCAAGTTCTCCAAACTTTAGCTACCTCTATCACAGATAGTGAAGTACGCTCAAGTTTTGCAAACTTTAGCTACCTCTATCACAGATAGTGAAGTACGCTCAAGTTCTTCAAACTTTAGCTACCTCTATCACGGATTGTGAAGTACGCTCAAGTTTTCCAAACTTAATCTACCTCTATCACATATTGAGAAGTACGCTCAAGTTCTCCAAATTTAAGCTACCTCTATCATAGATTGAGAAGTACGCTCAAGTTCTCCAAACTTTAGCTACCTCTATCTCCTCGATAGTGACGTAAGCTTTGGTCTAAATCAGGTGACAACCTCCATTAATTGTCAACCAGGTGACAACCTCCATTAATTGTCAATCCGGTGACAACCTCCATTAATTGTCAGAACCGCAAGGATCCTAGGCATCGTTCCTAACTATCTAGTGATGCTTGAACTACGATCAAGGCTTGATTCCTCCGGGATACGTAGGTAGCCTTTCATAAAAGGTCCAGCCATCCGACCGCATTGGTCACCCTTTTCATGCCTCACTCCTCAGTGGTGCATGAGCCTTTCATAAAAGGTCCAGCCATTCGACCGCATTGGTCACCCTTGTCATTCATCACTCTTCAGTGGTGAAGTAACCCCTCATAGAGGTCCAGATATCTGACCACATCGATCACTCCTAGCATATCCCCAGTAGGATCAGTCGCTTGACCTCCCAGGTCCCTTTCCCTTCTATTTCCCCAGCAAGAGACCAGTTTCTCTTCGCCTTTCCCCAGTGGATTCTGAACTACGACCTGGCTTGATACCTCCGAGATACGTAGGTAGCCTACTTTAGGTTCAGCCAATTCGTCACATATGACACCCCCTTTCCCCAGTGGATTCCGAACTACGATTATGGCTTGATTCCCACTCGAGATACGTAGGTAGCCTCCCAAAGGTTCAGCCACTCAACCACCTTGGTCACCCAATCTGTCTCGGCATTCGCCATATCGGATCCTTTTCTATCGACAACCCCACTTGCCCTGCAAGTGACGTTGCCGAGGGGCTTCTGTAAGTGCCCAAATCTGGCTCATGCCTTCCCGTTAAGTTTCCCGGTAATTCTCCGGAACTTCCTAAAGTTCCGGAGCAATTCGAGAACTGTTTCGAACCTTCCAAGGGGTGAAAGGATTACTTGGAATTAAAAAACCACGTTTTTCTTTTATGTAAAAGCCCTTCTAGAAGTGCCACCTTGCATGATTCTAGAAAAATGCTGAGTCACAAGGGATAATGCCGCACGGCTGCATTAGGAGAGAACTCCTAGCCGCATGGCTTCATTGGCTATTTCCAGACTGCCTATAAATAGAGGCCTCCTCTACCCATTTTAGCAAAACAATCTTCAGCACAAAAAACTCAATCAAAATATCACTATGAAAATTCAGTAAGCTAAGAGTGCCAAGTGCCACCTCCCTCCTCCTTGAAGCCTCCAAAAGTTGGTCCCTTCCCTAGGCAACTTCCAAAGAGAAAGAGGTCACAACCATTGGTAACCTCTCATCCCCTTTATCTTGCATTATACTTGCATATATGTGATATATTTGCTCCTTTCTTTACATATTACTAAATATTTGCTTGGGACTTGGTATATTATTGTTAAAGGTCATATCTTTGAACATGTAAATCATATCCCCCTCCCTTTGCATCCTTTGCATTAAAATATCATCTTTTGCTCATAAAAATGTAATCTTTGCATTAAAGGTGCATCCTTTGCACCTAAAAATCTCTTTTTTACATAAAAGTTGCATCCTTTGCACTTAAAAATGATTTCTTTGCATTAAAGGTGCATCCTTTGTACTTAAAACCCATTTTCATACATAAAAATGCATCCTTTGCATTAAAAATCACTTATTTACATCAAAGTAGCATCATTTGCTTTCAAGATGACATCTTTATGTATCCTTTGCATATAAAATGCTATTTTTCCACATAAAAATGCATCCTTTGCATTGAAAATCGTTTCTTTACATAAAAAGCATCCTTTGCAAACAAAATAGCATCCCTTGCACCCAAAATGTCATCTTTTTCATTAAAAATGTCATTTTTATCCTAAACATGCATTCCCCATGTCCCCATTTGTATTTGATGCATCCTTTGGAGCGGAGCGGTGTAAAGATCCTATCTTTACATCATTTCTTCCGTTAAAGATGCCATAATCCCTTTAGAAAGGTATAAACCTTGAACCCTATATCTCCGATTATCACTTGAGACGAGTATAGTAGTCCCTACACAAGCTCAATCGTCTCAAAGTGTAGGATTGATGGGCTAAGGTCACTCCTTTATAAAGAACCTCACTCTTGGACCATAAAAGAGAGTCCTTCTCTCGATAACACATGACCCAAGGTCAAATAGTGATGGTCACAAGTCCAAGATGAGGATGGGATCAAAGTCCCGAGCACATAAAAATCCAAGGAATCCCGAGCGATAACCAACTAAATGGTTTATACGTCCGGAAGAGAACTTGGAACATCCTCCCTCTTTTCAACACATGCACACAAGAAAGCACGCAAGCAAGCACGAAAAATGGAATCTTGGGAGTCTTGCTTCGGCAAGGCACCCTGGGTGAACGACGATCCGTTCTTCCCAAGGGGTAACTTAACCTCCGAACCCTAAATCCTTTTTTCAAAGTTTTGAGGAAATCAAAATGGCGTGGCGACTCCGTTTTTCAAATTAAACCGGATGTTTTCAAACTCAAGTGAATCCAAATGAAACACAAAAAACAAAAAATAATTTGGGCACACATTCACAGTTCCGTGACCACATACCCAAGCACTTTTCCCCTTGTCACTCCAAAGGTGCATTTGGTAGGGTTCAGTCTCATGGAATGTTATCTCAACCTCTCAAAGAACTTTCGCAGGTCGACAAAGTGCTGTCCATCCTCACCTTTGGAATGGATTATCGCTATCACACATACAATCATACTGAATTCGATGGGAGACTTGACGCCACAGGATCTAAAAACTGCGGCTGAGGCCCGGGCGACTGTTTACCAAAAGCACAGGTCTCCGCACTGAGACCTTCTTTTTCGGAATATGAATGAGATCGGGTACTTCTTAAACGCTAAGGTCAGATCCTCCTGAATGATCACCCTACACTTATCAGCCGCTTCATCTTCCCGGTCTTTCTGAGGCGACCATAGTGTTCTTTCCATTCCACCAGTTGTGGTGTAATCTATATGGAACTTGTGAAGCGGCCATTTGTGTAAAAGGCCCTGGATATGTAACCGCTCAAGATATCATCTCACCGCCTTATGTAGGACATTCAGTAGTTCGCTTGTGAAGGAACGAATCGGTGGAAGATCGTCTCTCGGTTAGAATCCTGCAGTCAGGAGTGAATAACTCCGGGGTTCAGGCGAAAACAGCTCTCTCGGAAGTAAGTTTCAAACCAACACCCATTAATACAACACCAACATTATGTGATTCCAAATTCAGAGCAATGCCTATTTGACTGCCACCTTGCATGTTTCTAGAAGGAACACGGTTATGGCTTGTTATGTCTTGCGATATACTAAGCCACTGCCATGTAGCCTATAAATAGAGGCCTGTACCTCTCATTTTGGGCAGCCTCTTTCACTTCTTAGTGTCCCTCAACAAAGAATACGCCCAGGAAGCATCACCTCTCCTCATATACACCCAAAACACCCCCTAATTCCCTCAAATAAACCCACCATTCAACTAACCCAACACACACTTCCCATACACACAAAAAACCAACGGTTCTCATTGAATCAAGGCTTGATCTCTGTCCCCGGAGGTTGCTGTTTGAAGGCTCCTATATCTAACTTGATATAGGAAGTCGTGGTCTTCAAGGGTAATAATTTTCTACCCTTTTCCTCTCTCTATCTCCTTTGTACATGAGATCTACTTGCTAAATGTGTTGATAATAATGCATCTTGATTAAAAATTGCATGTTTCAGTCTCAGATCTCATAGATCCATTATTGTTTTGCATATCATTAAATGTAATCTAATCATTTTTACATAGTTTTGCATGAAGACTCAAGATGAGTGTGGATTCCTCATATCCACACCCTCTTGAAGTGTTCACTATTGAAATACTTGCTCTCTGAGACTCATTTGTGAAGTAACTTGGCTATATTAGTACCTTGATGCCTCTGTAAATCCCAGTTATTAAGGTCTCTGCAAGTGGTTAAGTATGTCACGCGACATACCTTGCCAGGCAACTTATGTCACGCAACAACATTGGCCATTTTGCAGAACCTTCATCTGTTCAGTTTGTAATCTAATTTTAACTCTTACCATGTTATAATATGATATCAATCTGCATTTAAACTAGGATATTTGCATACACTACCAGAAACAGGTCATTTAGCGACGGAATTATCAGCGACGGACAGATTCCGTCGCTAAATAGCGGCGGAATATAGGCTTTAGCGTCGGAATTATTTTGGCGTCAAATTTAGCGACGGAATTTAATTCCGCCGCTAAATTCCGCCGCTAAAACGAATATTCCTCGAATATTCGTTTATTTCCGCCGCTAATTTGGCGGTTGATTTACCGACGGAATATTCCGCCGCTAAATCTTTATCAGCGACGGAATTATTCCGCCGGTGAAAATATATCATTTTTTTATTTTTTTATTTATCAGCGTCGGAAATATTCCGACGGTGAAATTAAAATATTTTTTATTTTTCTTTTTGAAATATTACACCGACGGAATATTTCCGACGCTAAATAATTAATTTTTTTTAATTTATTAGCGTCGGAAAAATTCCGACGGTGAAATTAAATGTTTTTTTTTTTTTTAATAAACACCGACGGAATATTTCCGCCGCTGATAATTTAATATTTTTTTATTTATCAGCGACGGAAATATTCCGTTGCTGATAATAAAATGTAATTTTTGTTTATTTTTAGAACTAATTAACAAAATAACAAACTAAAAAACATTAAAATATCATAAATATTTATGATATTTTTGAAAAAATAAATAAATCATAAATATTTATTAATTTTAATTTTATAATGCCATTATTTTTATTTATATAAAATATGAGTTATTTTAAATTACTCTCAAAAAAATAAATATGAGTCAATAAATATTATTTTTGAAAAAATAAATAAATTCTAAACCCTAAACCTAATACCTTATATAATATACAGTATACCCTACACCCTATACCCTATATCCTATACCCTATACCCTATACCCTATACCCTATACCCTACACCCTATACCCTATACCCTATACCCTACACCCTATACCCTATACCCTATACCAAAGTTCAAGCGAAAGGGTGATGACATATTTGTTGTGCACGTGTTGACCCTTACTAAGGCATTATGTGGCTTCCAATTTATCTTGACTCATCTAGATAACAGGCAGCTCCTCATCAAATCCCAACCTGGAGAAGTTGTTAAGCCAGATCAATTCAAGGCAATAAATGACGAAGGGATGCCAATGTACCAAAGACCATTCATGAGGGGCAAATTATACATCCACTTCTCGGTCGACATCCCAGATTCCTTGACTTCCGAACAATGCAAGGCCCTAGAGGGTGTGCTGCCTCCTAAGCCTTCATCGCAGATGACAGATATGGAGCATGATGAGTGCGAGGAGACAACCCTTCACGATGTCAACATTGAAGCTTACGATGTAGATGATGACATGCACGGTGGTGGGGGCCAGAGAGTGCAGTGTGCTCAGCAGTAATGATGTGGGTCTTTGTTTTCTGGATATCTTAGTTATGACTTATGAGACAATAATCTCCAGAGTGTTGTCTAATAGTTGGTTAGTTCCTAGTTTGGACTAATCTTGTTTTTGTTTTATTTTGGATAAAAAATTTAAAATTGTATGCAATTTACCAATTTGGGAATAGCTACAAGAACCCTTGCAATTCTTATATCCCCTAACCCCTAACCCTAAACCCTAAACCCTAACCCCTAAACCCTAAACCCTAAACCCTAAACCCTAAACCCTAAACCCTAAACCCTAAACCCTAAACCCTAAACCCTAACCCTAAACCCTAAACCCTAAACCCTAAACCGTAAACCCTAACCCCTAAACCCTAAACCCTAAACCCTAAACCCTAACCCCTAAACCCTAAACCCTAACCCGTAAACCCTAAACCCTAAACCCTAAACCCTAACCCTAAACCCTAAACCCTAAACCCTAACCCCTAAACCCTAAACCCTAAACCCTAACCCCTAAACCCTAACCCCTAAACCCTAAACCCTAAACCCTATCCCCTAAACCCTAAACCCTAAACCCTAAACCCTAACCCCTATAGTGTACAGTTGTAAGTACCCAAATCTGGCTCATGCCTTCCGGTTAAATTTCCCGGCAATTTCGGTAAGTTTCCCGGTAATTCCCCGGACCTTCCTAGTGTTCCGGAAATGTCCTGGAACAGTCCAAAATCAAATTAGGGCTGAAGGGAGCCTTCCTAATTAAGAAAACACGTTTTTCTTAATTAGGAAGAGGGTTCTAGAATAATGCCACCTTGCATGGTTCTAGAATGCTGAGTCATTGTGGATAAGCCCGCACGGCTGCATTAGCCCAAGGTCTCTGGCCGCACGGCCTCATTAGCCTTATCCAGACTGCCTATAAATAGAGCCCTCCTCTACCCATTTCAAACAACAACAACAATACATACAATCTATAGCAATACAATCAGTCACTCCCAAGACGTGAAGAATATTGGTGAAGGCTCAAGAAGGTGAAGAAGAAGGCCAAGAAGCTCCCTCCCTCCTCCTTGAAGATCCAAGACCAATCTCTCCTCCTAGCTCCGACCAAAGAAGCAAAGGAAGCAATTGGTAACCTCGCACGCCCTAACCTTGCATTTTAATTGATATACTTGCTCATTGCATTCATATATCTTGCTTGGGACTTGGCATTTATTCATAAAGATCACATCTTTATCACCCCCTTTCCCTTTTGCATGCATTAAGACCTCATTTGTCATAAAAATGTAGTCTTTTTCATAAAGGTGCATCCTTTGCACCTAAAACCCCCATTTTCAAATAAAAATGTCATTTTTATGCATCATTTGCACATAAAAATCCAATCTTTTCAATAAAAATGCATCCTTTGCATTCAAAAACCTTTTCTAATGCATCATTTGCATAAAAATCCTATCTTTACGCATCACTTGATTAAAGATCATTTCTTTCAATCAAAAAAGCATCATTTGCTAAAACCAAAAATGTCATCTTTTCATTAAAGAGTCATTTTTCATCATGCATTTCCCCTTTCCCCCAACCTTGGAACGGACCGGTGTAAAAAGATCCTATCTTTACATCGTTCCTTCCATTAAAGGTTCATGATTTCTTTAGAAAGGGACACCTTGAACCCTATATCTCCGATTATCGCTTAAGAAAGAGTATGAAGCCTCTATACGAGCTCGACCGTCTTAAAGCGTAGGATTGATGGGCTAAGGACCCTCCTTTTCTAAAGAACCTCATCTTTGACCAAAAGAGAGTCATTCTCTCGATCACGCAAGTCCCGAGGGTCCCGAGGTTTAAAATGCGATGATCACAAGTCATAAGATGAGGACGGGATCATAATCCCGAATACATAAAATTCCAAGGAATCCCGAGCGACAACCAACAAATGGTTTGTACGTCCGGAAGACAACTTGGGACATTCCCCCCTTATTTTCAAACACATGCACACAAGAAAGCACGCAAGCAAGCACGATTAATGAAATCTTGGGAGACTTGCTCCGGCAAGGCACTTTGGGTGAACGCCAAACGTTCTTCCCAAGGGGTAACTTAACCTCCGAACCCAAGTAAAACCTTTTTTTCAAAGTTTTGAGGTAATCAAAATGGCGTGGCGACTCCATTTTTTCAAAATAACTCGGATGTCTTCAAACTCGCGTGAATCCAACACCAAAATTTGGGCACCACATTCACAGTTTGGCGACTCCACTGGGGATCATCCCAAAGGAGAAAAGCTTTTATTTTCAAAACAAAAATCGATACTCGGTATATAGGTGGAAACCACTTACCCTTCCTATACACTCCCTGACGTGGGAGTTGGGATAACCGGTGGTTTAACAATCCACGTACCAGTACCCCTTTTCGAAAAAAATAATTTTGAAAAAAAAAATAGAAGAAAGCTTTTCCCTTTGAGCGGGTTAGACTCCCATCGCCGATTTCATTAATCGTGCTTGCTTTATTTACCATGCATTGCATCATTTGCATCTTGGAATCTGTGCATACTTTGAACGGGAAACAACCCGAAAAAAATAGCAAAAGGAGTGGAACCTGGAAAATTGATCCATGCAGTCGTACGGCTCAATCCTCCTTGGATTCTGACCGGGCGACCTCAGTGGCAATTCCACCAGGAAAAATCATGGTTAATCCGGGCAAACCCTAGCAGATTGGGGCTACTCAGCTCCATGACTGACTGGGGCTCCCAGAAAATTTACGTGCTTATGTGCTGCATTCTTCCCCGTCCCGAAAATCATTCCTTTAAAACACATTTATGAAAATCTCTCTTTTAACTCAAAAAGGAACATTTTTTAGGAGACCGCACACTACGCGCACCTGATATATCCTGTACACTTTTGCACGCACGTCCTTCAAACTTGAGGGTGGTTCCAGCTGCAGTCACGGACAGCCTTACGATGCTCCCGGGCGCGCACGAAATCATCCCAACCTCCCCATGGTAGCCAGTGTCGACCAATGCACAGTCCGTGTCACACGTTTCAAAAAACCGTGACTTTTGATTGGTTTTTGGTCTAGTCCGTGTCATATAGCCCAGTTGCATACCCACGTAAAGATCAAGCCTTAGCTCATAACGGAAGCCAAGATTTTCGCCCAAGCGAAATTCTGCCAAAATTCCGACAAGGAAAAATCGGTGGAATCTTGACTCCGACATTGACTATTGACCTTGACCCGCACGGAATGCGTAAGAGTCAAGACCGAGTCTTTGCCAAAAAAATCAAAAGATCTTTCGCTCAAGCGAAGCTCTGCCAAAATTCCGACAAGGAAAAATTGGCAAGATCTTGACCGGCATTGACTTCGATTTCGACTCACGCACTGCGTATGCAACGAAGTTCAATGTGACACTGTGTCATCCGGCTTTTGCCGCCCGACCCATGCCTATTATTCTCTCGGACATTACCGAAGGTCTGAAACCGTCATTCGCTCAAGCGAAACTCTGTCAAAGATCCGTCAAGGCATAGAGACGAGACTTTCCCGGTATTGCCTTGACTGTAATCCGCATCGCTCGTGCGTTGAAAGGTCCTATGACCCGCTAGACCCGATAGGAGCATTCTTTACTCTCGGTCGGTGGGATCCGCGTGCCCTATAGGACCCTCGCCTGTGGCCGCCCACCCCGGGAGGTCGAAATACGAGGTGGAATACGAGGGGCTTATAGACGTAGTGATGGAACCCACCGATCCGGGATCTAGAGTAGTTGTGAAAAAGAAGGGCGTAACCCTTTTCCAACCAAATAGATATTAATAAAAGACAACTGTTTTAAGTAAACTTGAAGATTCTAATTTGCATATTGCACGAGCCTTCACTAAACACCTAACCCGAGTCTAAACCTTTCCTATCCCTTTCCGCGGCGAGAAAGAAGTGGGTGAGAACACCGGGTCGGCGACTTGTTAGCGCAGAATCCTCGAGATAGTTCGCGAGAATCCTCGGTTTCGAGAGTCGAGAATGGCCGATTTGACAGAGAACAACGATCTTTGGTTTGGGTAACCGGATGACTAGGGAAGAAGAGCTAACCTTAGCCTGGAAAACAGATCGTAAGGCTCATGAGGAACAAGCAAGCCACGCTCATTGAAGCGCTTCGTCGTCATGGAGTTCAAATAGTGGTCGAGCCCAACGGTTCCTTGGTGATGATAGAAGATGAGCCTCCAAGCGGCCATCTCGGCTCCATCAACCTATAACCAATGCCCTCCTCCATCCTCATACGATCCCTTATCCAGGATTACCCTCTTCGATCCTTTCCAACATCTCGAAGCCACCAGATCCCGATACCTTCACCTCCTCAAATGAGACCCGGCTTTGTTCCCTATCAACGAAAGCAAACGCCTCGGCTATCCCGGTTACGCAACCTCTGCATTACCCCATGGGATTCACTCCCTCTCCTCGGTATGGGCCATCCCAGGCATTCCCTAGGCCTCAAAATCAGCTCAATGATCCTTTCAATTCATGTCACGCCACGCGAGATCTTCCACCTCCAACTTTGCCAACGGTACCCCGGGAGGTTCCGTATCCTTTTTCCTACTTCGGAAATTATGAGCCTAATTCCTATGCCTCCGGCCCGATCTCACGGGAACACGGGACTGGTCAAGTTTACACTTATTTCCCCTCGAAGATCCCCAAGCCTTGGTACCGGCTACCACCGTGCCACCTCTTGTCCTTCCACCCAAATCGGATAAGCCTTCTCCGGAATCAAGCAATCCTAAACCATCCCCCGACTCCGACATGGCTTGGCTAATGGAACAAGTTAGGTCCATGCAAGAGAAGTTTGGGGAAATAGACACCAAGAGGACAAAGATACCGTATCACCGATCCCAAGAAAGTTGTCCCTCTCCCTCCAAAATTCCGAATGCCGTAAATTGAAAAGTTCAACGGCACGGATTGTCCTCGGACTCACATTGAAAGCTACATTCTTGCCATGAGAGCCAAAGATTGTACACATCAACAAATGGCCGATCATTTTCGGTTATCATTAAAAGGTTCGGCTCTTAGGTGGTTCCTGCATGTGAAACCGAGGCCCGAGCTACTTGGGACCGAGATCAAGGAAGCGTTCCTAGAAAAGTATAAGGCCAATTTGAATTGGGAAACCAGTAGGAATGACCTACGGGGTACCCTACAACGTTCGAGATGAGCCGGTAAGTGAATTCTACAAGAGATGGAATTGGAAGCTCGGTGAAATGATGACCCCACTCAATGAAGAGGAACAGATGGAGATCTTCCAATCTTGCTTGAAACCTCAACTAAGAGTTCAAATTGGCAATTACTACTATCCCGACCTTCGGGCAATGGTAAATGCCGGCACCAAGTTTGAGAATGCCTTCAATATGGCCCGGCCACGGGAACGGCCGGTTCTTACCGCTACAAAGCACCGGTGTCAAATGCCCCACTGTCACCGTGAAAGGAAAAGAAGTGATTGGTGCTGTTAATTACATTCGAATGAGAAAGCGGGACGGAATGCGAGGCCAAGCTGCTGCAAAGCCAAAGCTCCCTTTCTATACTGCTTTGAAGATTTCGGAATGCCACTAGAAAAGGTCTTCGACGGTTTGGTAGCCCAAGGACTCATCGAGACCTTTGGAAAACTGGAAACCCGGGAACCCCATCGAGAATGGACGAGACCAAACAAGTCGCTTTCACAATTATCATGGCCATAACACTAATGATTGCACCTACACGAAGCTCCCGATCTCTCGCCTAGTTGAAGAAGGCAAGTTAGAACCACCTCGGGGTCCCAATGTGGTCAAGAATCCTCTACCTGCTAACAATCGAGTCAACATGATCGAGTTCGGAGGAACGAATGGAAATGGTTTTGGAAATCCAGAGGTCATAGATATCCTGAAATTCAATATTCCTTATGCTGAATTACAAGGGAAATGGAAAGATCTGATTAATGCCGCCGCCATGGAGGGACAGTTTGGACCCATAGTCGGGCGATTTCGTTAATGTTGTCAGAGCTCGGCCTCTTTTCTATGACATCGAACCAGTAACCATGGTCAAGATTACAGAAGAAAGGCTCACTTATGAAAACTGCGAGTTTGAAGTAAAACAAGCCATGTTAATGAAAGTCTCTCCAGAACCCTTCATCACCCATGATGAGCATAATGTATTTGTAATGGCTCTTACTACTCCCGAGGATCATTCCCAATCCCCGTTTGGGAAAAGGTAGAGAGAAGAGTGAACAAGCCGGAAGACTTTTGGGATGAAGAGAGCCGTATCTCGAGATGCCGAAAGCACAACCGGTCCTACCGCCCCGCAGGTACAAATGGATAAAGTTAAGTTCGTAAAGGAGATTTCGCGGATCAGCCGAGTACTTCCTATGGAATTGGTGTCGACAAAGGCAATAATGATCCGCAGAGTGCACAATCAAATGACAACGCGACAAGATCCGCTACTCCCGTGGCAACAAAGCAAGAAGGAGTGAGATCCCGATCCAACCCTTGCCAAGTCCCCCTCGAGTCAATAAGCGGCGTAGGGTCCAGAGTCGTGTTGTATATTCGGCCGAGTCAGGAATCTTTGAATTCCAGTCCTCGTAGTCATCCGAAGGCCTCACGCCCGAGGATTATGAAAAATGTAATCGATGTCATCTTTCCCCTTATCTTGAATGAAATGACAAATCTTTCGATTATCCTCTTATTGCCAACTTAACAAATGATAAATTAACTCAAAACCTAACAACGAGTTAATAATGAATCATTTGAACAAGATGCAAACACACTAAACGAACAATACATTAAAGAAATCTTTAAGCGGGTTTCGTAAAAGAGGAAAACCGGGCCCAGTGCCGAGGAGGTTTTGATAAGTGTGAACTTGGGTACTATTGAGGAACCTAAAGAGACACAGATTGGAAGCTTCTTCCGGGGGTTGAAAGGGATAGATTGATCGAGCCGCTCGAGAGAATACATCGACGTGTTTGCATGGTCATACAAGGATATGCGGGGCTAGACAGTTCGATAGTAGAACACGTAATCCCTCTAGCACCGGATGCTAAGCCGATAAAGCCAGCGAGAAAGATTAAGCCGGAATGGTCTCTACGAGGTCAAAGAAGAAATTGAGAAGCTACTTTGCGGGTAGGGTTCATCGAGTCATTGAATACCCGACATGGTTGTCCAACATCGTGACCGTAGCCAAGGCCAATGGGAGGGTGCGGCTGTGTGGATTTCCGAGATCCGAACAAGGCCGGCCCAAAGATGACTACCCTCGCCAAACATAGACATCCTGGTGGACTCCATCGCCAACTACGAAGTCAAATCCTTCGTTGATGGTTTTGCGAGCTACAACCGGATCAAGATGGCCGAGGAAGACCAGAAAAGACGGCCTTCACCACACCATGGGGAACCTCTTGTTATACAGTAATGCCATTCGGGCTCAAGAATGCGGGGCTACTTACCGAAGGGCGGCGACCGCGCTTTTTCATGACATGATCCACAAGGAGATTGAGGTCTACGTAGATGACAGGATAATCCACTCCAAAGGAGAGGGGGGGCAGCACTTTGTTGACCTACGAAAATTCTTTGAGAGGTTGAGACAGCATTCCATGAGACTAAACCACGCAAATGCGCCTTCGGAGTGACAAGGGGAAAAGTGCTTGGGTATATGGTCACGGAGCGAGGTATAGAAGTTGACCCCGAAAGATCAAAGCCATCATGGATATGAGGCCACCTCAAACCCGGACGGAAGTCAAGAGTTTCATGGGTAAATTGCGGTACATCGGCCGTTTCGTCAATCGGTTGACCACTATGTGCGAGCCCATCTTCAAGCTCATGAAGAAGAATGTGGACACGAGAATGGACCGAAGAATGCCAAGATGCCTTTGACCGGATTAAGGCATACTTAGTACATCACCCGAGTATGCCCCCACATAGACAGAAGCCTCTTCTGCTCTATCTCACTTGTCAGAAATACGGCGGTTGGGGCTATGCTTGCTCGGGAAAAGAAAGACTCTCGGGTAGAAAAGGCCATTTACTTTGTCAGTCGGAAGCTACAAGGGAGTGAGCTCAATTACTCGGCATGTGAAAAGACACATGCGGGGCGGTGCAGGTAGTCGGCAAATTGAAGCATTATATGCAAGCCCACCCTGTGAATTTGGTCTCGAAAATGGACCCCATCAAGTACATCTTTGACAAGCCTTCCCTATCAATGCGTTTAGCGAAGTGGTCCTTCTTCTTGGCGAGAATACGACATCAACTATGTGACCGTAAAGGCCATCAAGGGTCAAGCATTGTCGATCACCCGGCGAACTTCCCCGATAATGAAGACAGAGGGCCCGAACCCCAATTCCCGAGATGAAGGGATCTTTGCGGTTGAGCCCGAGAATAGATGGCAATTATTCTTTGACTGAGCCGCTAACAAAAGAGGAAATGGTGTAGGAATTCTATTGGTCGATCCGAAAGATGAGCATACCCCATAGCCCTCAAGTTGAACTTTCCCGCCACGAACAATGTCGCCGAGTATGAAGCCTCGCATTCGGGTTTGGAGGCCGCCTTAGAAAGAAATGTCAAGGAGCTCGAAGTTTACGGAGACTCGGCCCCGATCATCAACCAAGTCTCCAACAAGTGGAAGACTGTGGACCCTAATCTACAACGGTATCATGCCCATATGGAGGAGTTGGTGGACAGTTCGGAGAAGTGACTTTCCATTACTTGCCGAGGGAAAAGAACAGTTCGCAGATGCCCTAGCTACTCTAGCCTCATTGGTAGAGATCCCCGAGGGAAAAGCCATAAAGCCCTTCAGAGTGGGTAGAAGAGAAGCCCCCTTCTCGTTGTGAAGTGGACTCGGGACCCGAGCCCATAAAGGAACCTTGGTACACCGTATTTACCAATTCCTCAAAGACGGAGAATCGGCTTTCGGAGACGGAGAAGGTAAACCAAAAGAAGGTGTCGAGCCAAAAGCTTGCGAGCCCCGAAAAGGTTGGCCTCCCATTATGTCATCCTAGGAGGCAACTTTGTACAAGAAATGCTATCAAGGACCGCTCCTCTTATGTGTCACTCAAGAAAGAGACAGAGAGTTGATGACCGAGGTCCACAATGGTCCTTGCGGTCCTCACATGAATGCCGAGCCCCGATGCAAGTGATCCTCGTAATGGGTTACTCTTGGATCTCCACTGGAGACAGACGCGTTCGCACGTCCGAACTCGCGACAAGTGCCGGCGGTTTTGCCAACCTCAACCATCTCCCACCTCATGACCTCTTGCATGACGACTCCTTGGCCGTTTGCAACTTGGGGCATTGACGTTATAGGGAAAATAGCCCCGACCGGAAGCAATGGGCACGAGTTCGTGTTGGTAGCCATCGACTACTTCACCAAGTGGGTAGAGGCCAAGTCCTACAAGGTCCTCACTTCCAAAAAAGTGGCCCAGGTTCATCGTAGAAAACATAATGTGCGTATATGGGGTGCCCAACGAGATCATTTCGATAATGGGTCACACTTCGAAGGAGACTGCGATAGGCTGGCATCGTAATTCGAGTTACTCGCCACAAGTCGTCCCCGTACGGACCTCGCACCAATGGAGCCGTGGAAGCCGCTAATAAGACACTCGAGCGGATCATCCCAAGATGGCCACCCGTGGTCGTGATTGGCCCGAAAAGCCGCACCTAGCACTCAGGGCTACGTAACGTCCGTCGAACGTACCACATGAGAAACTCCTTTTGCCTAACTTACGGGATGGAAGCAAGTGTTACCAGTGGAGTTGGAAATCCCGTCATTAAGGGTCCTCCCCGAAAACAGATGTCAATGGAGTGGAATGGTTGCGCAGCTGGCATTGATGAGTTAGCCCTTCTTGACGAGATAAGGCTAAAAGCCATGGAAAACACCCAAGCCTACCAGAGGCGAATGGCCGCAGCGTTTGATAAAAAGGTCAAGGCCGTAGACATCAAAGAAGGTGACTTAGTGCCGAAAGTAAAGCCCCTACCGCAGACAACCCCGGGAAAATGGGAACCCGTTTGGATCGGCCCTTATGTGGTGCGTAAGATACCGTCAGAGGAGCAATGAAGCTTGCGTACTTGGATGGCAATCCCTTTGTCCACCCAAATAACGGTGATAAACTCCGAAGATACTATGTCTAATAAAAAAAGAAAAAAAGAGAAAAAATCTTAGTGCAAAAAGAGTAATGCCCAAAGCCTAGGGCCGAAAACCCCAAAAAGGGCGGTCTAGGCAAAAACATGGCCGCACATAAAAAATTAGTTCACCGTAATGAACTACGTAGACCTGAGCCCCTTAGCCTTTCTTGTAAAAGGGGAACGTAGGCAGCCATATATGGTTCGGTCTAAACAATAAAAAGGACAATCAAGCTTCCATGAAGTGCGTCCTAAATAATAAAGGGTATTTCAGCTATAAAACGGGTCCCAATCAATAAAGACATTTGAATTTCCATGAAATGTGTCTTGATTAATTTTTAAGATAATATGCCTTGTTCATTACAAGTTAAAAACTTCTTGATGAGTTCAAGCACCGGCCTACCTCTTAACTCGCTAACCCGCTAAAAAGATCTAAAATACAATAAAATGCCTAAATAAACTAATGTGTTTGCAAATGGCAATAAGAGGATCTTGAGAAAAGACTTGTCGCCGTCATTCGCCGAGTCTTCTTGGTCTTCTTCCCTTTTCCTCGGCCTCGTCGAGTCTTCTTCCTTTTCTTCTCAATAATGCTCGGTATCCCTCATCCCGACCTCTCGGTATCCTCTCCGGAGCCTCCACCAACCCCGTATCAATAAGCGCTCTCTATACGAGCACGAGTCCGTATCTCCTCCCTCTCGAGACTCGCCAAATGAGCGACCTCGGACAACCTTTGTACCGAGCCTCCATATCTCCGACCAAGTCACCCGATTGGTTATGGCAACTCGCCTTAGCCTCGCCTCCTCGTAGTCCTACTCTAGTCGCAAGCCGCCTCCCAATAAAGCTCGACGTCTATCCTCCAAGATAACCCGAGTCGCTCCCATCTCCCTCTCGTACTGCCCAAGTAGACAAAGTGGGTCAAGATGGTGCTCTTCCCGCTCCCGAAGATAGCCTTGGGTGGGAAAGCAAGTGTATGTCCAAGCCCTCGAGAAGAAAGAGAAGCCGGCCGGATCACTCATGTCCAATGACACCACCTCCATGGTCCCATGTCCTCCCAATCACTCAAAGGCTCCCGTAAAGCCCCAAACCGCCCGGGATACTAAGCAGTGGTATGTAGAAGGATGACCAAAGCAGAATCCCGGAACCCTCACAAAGATAAGACTCCCGAAATATCCTCCCGGTCCGCAACCTCCAATGTGGTATCCACCAACGGATGTCCGAAATGGATAGCCTAGCCATCATCGCCTCCCAGCCTACCCCGTTCTCGCTCGCCTAGGCGCACCTCTCCGAGAAATCACCCAAGGGCACCGAGTCGGCAAAGCCCCGTGCAAAGCCCCGAGCCTCTCCCGCAGCCCACAAAGTCAACATAGCCGGACTCCTGACCTCATGAAATGGTCTCCCGAGTCATCCCGTCGATCACATGCAAAGTCTCTCCCAAAACCAGTGGGACAATATCCTTCCCAAATTTCCGCAGCCTCTCTCGACCATGTCCAAGAGACCACTATGACAGTCCCCACGGACTCAAACAGCGAACAAAACAGAGAATACGCAGAGAATGAAAGCATCCATAGCTACCGTGGTCGCAGCCATATCTCGGAGACCCAAACCCGCCCTGGATATCGTAAAGGTCAATCCTATCCGGGCTACCATCATCCTCTCGGCCTCTCCCAAAGGAATCTCGCAAAAGATGCAAGCCTTACCGCCACCGGCACGTCTCCGATCAGCGGAATAGATATAGCCTCGCCTCGGGACCCCCAATCAAGGCTCAAGTCTTCGTGCGTTGGGACAATTTCGTTGTAAGAAAAGCAAGAAACATGTCTCCGGACGTCCCTTAACTTTGCTGCGGCTCTCAACAGTTCCAATCGGGCGGGAGATCCCTCAAATGCCATAAAGACTTGATCTTGAAGGAAGAATCAAGCAGTCCCTTGTGATTTTGGAAGTTATGTCTCGCCCAAGATTGAAGACCGGATAGAAAATGGTCTCGCTTCCCTTTGCAATCCGACGGGCTTCTCCATCGCAAAGTGTTCAAAGATGGTGCTTTTAGGTCCAAAATATGCTATGGGAACAATTGGGACAAGTCTAGAGGGAAAATGAAATGAAATGGCCAAGCCTTGCTTTTATTCGTAAAATAACCAGCCCGGTACAGAACCGTGAGCCGCACGGCTTCATTTGCCCTCAAGGCCATGCCGCACGGCCACATTAGCCCTCCGCAGAAATTCTGCAAAGAACCAAAGTTGCTGCCCAAGGGAGTTTTCACCCCACTTTTTCAACCAAAACCCGTACAAAAACATATCCAAGCCATTCAAGCATTTATATACCATTATAAATCATTTTGGCCCAGCTTTCAGCCCCAATTCCAAGCAAAAGTCACCCCAAGGCTCGTATAATATGCAAATTGAGAAAGCATAAATTAGAAAAGTAAATAAAATGTAAATACAATGTTTTCGCCCATCGGCGCCCAAATAAAGCAAAAAATAAACAAAGTGTGCATAAAAATTGTTCATTGTTTGTTTTCGTTCCAAATCTACTCTAGAGACCTCCTAGGCCTCCGATTCTTCTTCCTCCTCATCGCTGCTCAACTCATAGATGTTAGCCTCCCTCATCAAGTCCTCCTGGTCGCTCACGTCAGACAGATGGACATTATCGTGCCCGTACTCAGCCCACCGCCTGCACGTCGCCGCTGGGTCCCCGCCCCGAGGCATGGCACCGGAAGAGTACTCCGAGGCCGATGAGGTAGACGCCGTGCCCCGACGTGCCGTCTCTCGCGCCAGTGCTCCCGTGCATCCGCCGCCGCCTTTGAAGCGCAGCGCCTTCCTGAAGGGATCGACACACGTCCTTCCAAACTCTATTCTGCCTGACCAGCTTATCATAAGTGCGAGCTGGAACCTGAGAAAAGAAGAGAAAATCTCAGAAAAATCTCAGAAAAATCTCAGAAAATTGCAAAAAGCAGAAAATCCGAAAGCTGAAAAGGGAAAGACCCTAAAAGTACACTTACAGTGCTATCAGGCGGCAAGGTGTACTTGTGAATGTGTGCCCCAAATTTTTTGTTTATTGGAATTCACGCGAGTTTGAAGACATCCGAGTTATTTGAAAAACGGAGTCGCCACGCCATTTTGATTACCTCAAAACTTTGAAAAAAAGGTTTTATGGGTTCGGAGGTTAAGTTACCCCTTGGGAAGAACGTTTGGCGTTCACCCAAAGTGCCTTGCCGGAGCAAGTCTCCCAAGATTTCATTAACCGTGTTTGCTTGCGTGCTTTCTTTGTGTGCATGTGTTTGAGAGTAAGGGGGGGAATGTCCCAAGTTGTCTTCCGGACGTACAAACCATTTGTTGGTTGTCGCTCGGGATTCCTTGGAATTTATGTATTTGGGATTATGATCCCGTCCTCATCTTATGACTTATGATCATCGCATTTTAACCTCGGGACCCTCGGGACTTGCATGATCGAGAGAATGACTCTCTTTTGGTCAAAGATGAGGTTCTTTAGGAAGGAATGTCCTTAGCCCATCAATCCTACGAATTAAGACGGTCGAGCTCGTATAGAGGCTTCATACTCATTCTTAAGCGATAATCGGAGATATAGGGTTCAAGGTTATCCTTTTCCTAAAGAAATCATGAACCTTTAATGGAAGGAACGATGCAAAGATGAGAACTTTTACACCGGTCCGTTCCAAGGTTGGGGGAAAGGGGAAATGCATGATGAAAAATGACTCTTTAATGAAAAGATGACATTTTTATGTTTGCGAATGGTGCTTTTTGATTTAAAGAAAGGATCTTTATTGCAAATGATGCATAAAGATAGGATTTTTATGCAAATGATGCATTAGAAAAGGTTTTTGAATGCAAAGGATGCATTTTTATTGAAAAGATTGGATCTTTATGTACAAAGGACGTATAAAGATGATTTTTTTATTTGAAAATAGGGGTTTTAGGTGCAAAGGATGCACCTTTATGAAAAAGACTACATTTTTATGACAAATGAGGTCTTAATGCATGCAAAGGGGAAGGGGGTGATAAAGAAATGATCTTTATGAATAAATGCCAAGTCCCAAGCAAGATATATGAATGCAATGAGCAAGTATATCAATTAAAATGCAAGGTTAGGGCGTGCGAGGTTACCAATCGTTTCCTTCGCTTCTTCGGACGGAGCTAGGAGGAGAGGTTCGTCTTGGGTCTTCAAGGAGGAGGGAGATGGCTTCTTGAGCTTCTTCTTCGCCTTCTTGAGCCTTCAAGGGTGTTCTTCACGTCTTGATTATATTGCTATGGAGTGTGTGTGTTTTTGTTGTTCATGATTAAATGGGTAGAGGAGGGTTCTATTTATAGGCAGTCTGGATAAGGCTAATGAAGCCGTGCGGCCGCAGCCCTTTCGCAAATGAGGCCGTGCGGTCTTATCCATTGTGACTCAAAGATTCTAGAACCATGCAAGGTGGCATTATTCTAGAACCTTCTCCCTAATTAAGAAAACGTGTTTTCTTAATTAGGAAGGCTTCCTTCAGCCCTAATTTTAATTTGACTGCTCCAGACATTTCCTAACACTAGGAAGGTCCTGGGAATTACCGAAACTTACCGAAATTGCCGGAAAATTAACCTAAGGCATGAGCCGATTTGGGTACTTACAAGCCCTCGGCAACGTCACTTGCAAGGCGAGTGGGGTTGTCGATAGAAAAGGATCCGATCTCGGCGAATGCCGAGACGGATTGGGTGACCAAGGCGGTCGAGTGGTCAACCTTTGGAAGGCTACCTACGTATCCCTGAGGAATCAAGCCAGCCGTAGTTCGGAATTAGGATCCGCCGGGGAAGGAAGAAGAGAAACCGGTCTCTTGCCGGGGAAAAAGAAGAGAAAATGACCTAGGAGGTCAAGCAAATGATCCTACCGGGGATATGCTAGGAGTGACCCAGTGGTCGGATATCCGAACTTCTATGAGGGGGCGCTTTATCACCGAGGAGTGACAAAGAAACAGGTGACCAAAGTGGTCGAATGGCCGGACCTTTTATAAAAGGCTACCTACGTATCCCTGAGGAATCAAGCCTTGATCGTAGTTCAAGCATCACTAGATAGTTAGGAACGATGTCTAGGATCCTTGAGATTTTGACACCCGGGAGGTCACACCGATGAAGCTAGAGCTTATGGCGCTATCTCTTTATGACGGAGATAGAGGTAACTTAAGTTGGGAAACTTGAGCGTACGCCACTATTCGCGCAAGTTGAAATGAGCATACGCTCACTATTCGCATAGCACAAGTTGAAATGACTCGGGCATACGTCACTATTCGCTGATAAGGTAGCACAAGTTGAAATGACTTGGGCATACGTCACTATTCGCGGATAGAGGTAGCACAAGTTGAAATGACTTGGGCATACGTCACTATTCGCTGATAGAGGTAGCACAAGTTGAAATGACTTGGGCATACGTCACTATTCGCGGATAGAGGTAGCACAAGTTGAAATGACTTGGGCATACGTCACTATTCGCGGATAGAGGTAGCACAAGTTGGAATGACTTGGGCATACGTCACTATTCGCGGATAGAGGTAGCACAAGTTGAAATGACTTGGGCATACTTCACTATTCGCGGATAGAGGTAGCACAAGTTGGAATGACTTGGGCATACGTCACTATTCGCGGATAGAGGTAGCACAAGTTGGAATGACTTGGGCATACGTCACTATTCGCGGATAGAGGTAGCACAAGTTGGAATGACTTGGGCATACGTCACTATTCGCGGATAGAGGTAGCACAAGTTGGAATGACTTGGGCATACGTCACTATTCGCGGATAGAGGTAGCACAAGTTTAGAGTTCCGACAATTCTGAGGTTGTCACCTAGTGTTATCCCGTTATAACGGAATTAACTGAGGCGACCGGGAATAGAGCTTGATTGCTAAAGAGATAAGGGATATTTTCTCAAAAGATGTTATCTTGGTTAAAAGATAACGGAAATTGCATGCCCAAGTGGAAGGTCCAGGGCAGATTGTAATTTCGCTCGTAGCGAATGAAGCCGCCCGGCATGAGATGGAGAAAAGAAGCCGTACGGCTAGAGACCCGTTTTTTCCAGATTATTTAAAATCAGATTTGAACGGGCATTGGCACTTGTTGCCGCCCACTTCAGCCGAGAGAGAGAGAAGAGAGAGAATTTCGAAATTTCTTCAACCCTTTTTTGCTTCTATCGATTTGGAATGGATCCGAGGGCAATCCCATACCGAGGCAAGCAAGAAGGAACATCTCGGCGGCCGCGAGAAGGAGGAGAAAGGAGCTCGTTCGGGACGGAGAGGAAGTATGACTTCCTTACGCCTCCATCGGAGCTTTACCCGGGAGAAGGGAGCATAAATCAACGAACCCGCGATCGGTTGGGGTAAGCATTCTCATTTTTCTCAAATCCGATGATTTTGCTTGAATTTTGAATGATTTAGGGCTTGACCCGAATTTTAGGATTTTTGAATGATTTTTTTTGAATGATTTTGAGATGCATGAACAACCTATGAGGCTAAGAATATGCATGTGCAACTTGTTTGATGAAATTATGAGAATGACTCACTTTTTTTTTCTCGCAACATGAAGTAAGAATTTTTCAAAATATGAGACGGAGTTCTTGCCTTGTGCTAGAACTAGGTCAAAATTCTGATTTTCAATGAGAAAACATTATTTTGGAAGATGAAAATGATTCATGCATGCCATTTTATTTGAAAAATAATGCTTATGTGCAAAGAATTGTGATTTTGTGCTTTAGGAAAGCAATGACGCGTTTCAAGTGATGAAAGACACGTTTTTGATGCAAAAGATATGTTAGAAAAACTTTTATGAATGCTTTTCTTTTGAAAAAATATGTGCACTTTTGAATATACGCATACTTTTGAAATGATATGAAGGACTGACGCTTCTTTTTGATGTGCTTGTCTACAGGAGAACAAGTCTAGAGGACCATCGGAGATTGCGCTAAGCTGCGTAGGATGCCGGATTTTGAGAAGAATGGGGTAAATCCCAACAATGTGAGGGCTACCGCTTAGATGCATTTGTAGAGGCCATCGGCAGGGTGTTCACATCACCTCTAAGAGCAAGGGCTTGGTCCAGCCCTTTCGAGTTCCGTGGGACAAGACACATAGCTTTCACCGAGCCGGGGAGAGCCGACAAAGGACTCCCGCCGATTTCACAGCCTATTACCGGGCCTACAGCTCACCGGGAGGCCCGTGACTGAGAGACCATATTACAGCCGAGGAGTTCCGTGCTTTGGTAGGGTTTGAGCTGATTCCCAAGGGGCCGGGGATGGAGACGCGAACGCCGAGGTGGCGCTCGTACTTGCATGCGTAACTTTGCCGCTAATGATGTGGATCGCCTGCCACCGGCTAGAGCATTCATATGGTTGATGCTATCGCCACCATTTTTGCTAATTCTCGGGACGATAGCTATGACTCTGCCTCCTCGACTCTCTCGGAGGATGTGGATGGGATAGGGACGGTCTCTTGGGGAGAGGCCGGATTGGCGGAGTTGTACTTCTCATTGGACATGTACAATGGAACAAGGCCGCTTCCATGGATCGCTTCTCATTTGCCCTCGAGGTAGTCTCCTTTTTTTTTTCTTTTCTTTTCCCCGTCTTGAGACTTTTATAAGAGAGAGAATGACCTTTGATGTTTTGAACATGCAGCCTGGTTTTGCGAGGTGATCGGGTTCTTCCCTTGGAACCAAGCAGAGTGATGTCACCATCTTCCCCGCTATGGTTCGCCGGAGGGGAGATGCGAGAGATAAATTCACTGGGAAGACCCGGATTACCTTCGATTACAAAATGGTGAGGCCGGTCATCAACAGGATGGGCACGATGGAGTGGACTTCTACCCTGGGGCAGGTATCCTGAGATTTTGCCGGGAGATGCTATCGAGGTGACGAGGCGCAGGAGGTGGCTCACCGGGCCGACATGTGATGTCATTTACTGGGACCGCTTCTCGAGGCAAAGATGGTCATGTTCCCCACTAGATGCCATTACTCCTTCGACCCTCCAAAGACGGATGCCGCAGCCTGTGGACCGGCCGCGGATGAGATTGAGAGGTACTGTGCAAAGGGTGGCCGCGGAGGAGTATTTTGACATGGGTACCCCTACGCCGTGTCATGAGCAGCCGCCCGAGGACGCCACAGAGCTAGTGAAGCCAAGGCGGTCACTCGTGGATATGGGGAGGATGAGCCTACCGACCCGCCGATCCCTCCCGCGCATTTGTCCTACGTGGTCCATGGAGTGCCGAGGAGGATGAGGATACCCGTCCCCGATGCTAGGGAGCCCCAAGACACCTTGCCGCCCGATAGCACCGTAAGTGTACTCTTAGGGTCTTATTCCCTTTTTAGCTTTCGCATTTTCTCGCTTTTGCAATTTTCTCGAGATTTTCTCGAGATTTTTCTCTTCTTTTCTCAGTTCCAAACTCGCACTTACGATAGGCCGGTCGTGCGTAATAGGGGCCGGAAGGACATGTGCCGGCCTCTTCGAGGAAGCCGGCCCGCGCTTCGAAGGCGGCAGCCGGATGCACAGGAGCCCCGGGCGCAAGAGACGGCACGTCGGGGGCACAGCCTACCTCATCGGCCTCGGAGTACTCTTCCAAAGGCCATGCCTCGGGGGCGGGGACCCAACGCCGACATTCGAGCAAACTGGCCGAGTACGGGCACGATAATGTCCATTTGTCCGACGTGAGCGACCGTGAGGACTTGATGAGGGAGGCTAGCATCTATGAGCCGAAAGCAAATGGATGAGGAGGAAGAAGAATCGGAGGCCTAAGGAGGTCTCTAGAATAGATTTGGAACGAAAACAAACAATTGAACACCTTTTATGCACACTTTGTTTATTTTTTGCTTTATTTGGGCGCCGATGGGGCGAAGACATTGTATTTACGCTTTATTTACTTTTCTAATTTATGCTTTTTCAATTTGCATATTATCTGAGCCTCGGGGCGACTTTTTTGCTTGGAATTGGGGCTGAAACTGGGCCAAAATGATTTATAATGGTGTATAAATGTTTGAATGGCTTCGGATATGTTTTTGTACAGTTTTGGTTGAAAAAGTGGGGTGAAAACTCCCTTGGGCAGCAACTTTGGTTGCCGCAGAATTTTTCTCGCAGAGGGCTAATGTAGCCGTGCGGCATGGCCTCGAGGGCAAATGAAGCCGTGCGGCTAATGCTGTCTCGAGCCGGTTATTTTCTCGAATAAAAGCAAGGCTTGGCCATTTCATTTCATTTTCACTCTAGACTTGTCCCAATTGTTCCCAGAGCATATTTTGGACCTAAAAGCACCATCTTTGAACACTTTGCGATGGAGAAGCCCGTCGCATTGCAAAGGGGGAAGCGAGACCATTTTCTATCCGGTCTTCAATCTTGGGCGAGACATAACTTCCAAAATCACAAGGGACTCGCTTGATTCTTCCTTCAAGATCAAGTCTTTATGGCATTTGAGGGATCTCCCGCCCGATTGGGACTCGTTGAGAGCCGCAAAGAAAGTTCGGGACGTCCGAGACATGTTTATCGCTTCTCTTACAACGAAATTGTCCCAACGCACGAAGACTTCGTGAGCCTTGATTGGGGGTCCCGAGACCGAGGCTATATCTATTCCGCTGATCGGAGACGTGCCAGGTGACGGTAAAGCTTGCATCTTTTCTCGCAGATTCCTTTGGGAGAGGCCGAGAGGATGATGGTAGCCCCTGATAGGATTGACCTTCGATATCCCGGCAGGTTTGGGTCTCCAGATATGGCCGCGACCACGGTGGCTATGGATGCTTTCATTCTCTCGCGTATTCTCTGTTTTGTTCACCGCCGAGTCCGTGGGGATCTCGTCATAGTGGCCTCTTGGACATGGTCGTAGACTCGCAGTGGCCGGGAAGGATATTGTCCCGCCGGTTTTGGGAGAGACATTTCATGGGATCGATAGGATGGCTCGGGAGACCGTTTCATGAGGTCCGGAGTCCGGCTATGTTGACTTTGTGGCCGCAGGAGAGGCTCTGGCTTTGCCTGGGCTTTGCCGACTCGTGCCCTTTGGGTGATTTCTGAGAGGTGCACCTAGGCAAGCAGAACAGGTAGCCGAGCCGATGATGGCTAGGCTATCCACTTCGGACATCCGTTGGTGGATACCACATTGGAGGTTGCGCACTGTGAGGATATTTCAGGAGTCTTATGTCATGAGGGTTCCGTGATTCTCGCCGGTCGTCCTTCTACATACCCCGCTTGGTATCCAGCAGCTTTGGGGCTTTACAGAGCCATTGAGTGATTGGGAGGACATCCGGACCATGGAGGTGGTGTCATTGGACATGAGAGATCCAGCCGCCTTCTCTTTCTTCTCGAGGGCTTCGACATATACCGCTTTCCCACCCAGGGCTATCTTCAGAGCAGTGAAGAGCACCATCTTGACCACTGTCTACTTGGACCGGTACGAGAGGGAGATGGGAGCGACTCAAAGTTATCTTGGAGGATAGACGTCGAGCTTTATTGGGAGCCGATCGTGACTCGAGTAGGACTCGAGGGAGACCGAGGCTAAGGCGAGTTGCCATAACCAATCGTGTGACTTGGTCCGAGATATGGAGGCTCGGTGACAAGAGGTTGTCCGAGGTCGCTCCTTTGACCGAGGCTCGAGGGAGGAGGTGCGGACTCGTGCTCGTATAGAGAGAGCGCTCATTGACACGGGGTTGGTAGAGGCTCCAGCGAGGATACCGTAGGTCGGGATGAGGGATACCGACATTATTGAGAAGAAAAGGAAGAAGACTCGACGAGGCCGAGGAAAAGGGAAGAAGACCGAAGAAGACTCACGAATGACGACCGACAAGTCTTTTCTCAAGATCCTCTTATTGCCATTTGCAAACACATTAGTTTATTTAGGCATTTTATTGTATTTTAGATCTTTTTAGCAAAGTTAGCAGAGTTAAGAGGTAGACCGTGCTTGAACTCATCAAGAAGTTTTTAACTTGTAATGAACAAGGCATATTATCTTTAAAAATTAATCAAGACACATTTCATGGAAATTCAAATGTCTTTATTGATTGGGACCCGTTTATGAAAACCGAAATACCCTTTATTATTTAGGACGCACTTCATGGAAGCTTGATTGTCCTTTTTATTGTTTAGACCGAACCATATATGGTCGCCTACGTTCCCTTTTACAAGAAAGGCTAAGGGGCTCAGTCTACGTAGTTCATTCCGTGAACTAAAATTTTTTTATGTGCACTGTTTTTTGCCTAGACCGCCCTTTTTGGGGTTTTCAAATTAGCCGGGCATTACTCTTTTTGCACTAAGATTTTTTTCTTTTTTTTTTTTTTTTTTTTTTATATGTGCAACCCCGTCTTTTGCCTAGACCGCCCTTTTGGGGTTTTCAACTTAGCCGGGCATTACTCTTTTTGCACTAAGATTTTTTTTTTTTTTTTTTTTTTTTTTTTTTTATTAGACATAGTATCTTCTGAGTTTATCACCGTTGACTGGTGGACAAAGGGATTGCCATCCAAGTCTCGCAAGCTTCATTGCTCCTCCCGACAAGATCTTCTCGCACCACATAAGGGCCGATCCAGACGGGTTCCCATTTTCCTGTGGGGTTGTCTCTCGGTAGGGGGCTTTACTTTCAGCACTAAGTCGCCCTCTTGATGTCTCCGGCCTTGACCTTTTATCAAACGCCCGGCCATTCGCCCGGTAGGCTCGGGTGTGTTCCATGGCTTTTAGCCTTCTCTCGTCAAGGTGGCTAACTCATCATGCCTACGCGCAACCATTCCACTTCATTGACACTGCTTTTCCAGAGGACCCTTAATGACGGGATTTCCAACTCCACCGGTAACACCGCTTCCATCCCGTAAGTTAGGGCAAAAGGAGTTTCTCCCGTGGCCGTTTCTCGACAGACGTTCAGAGCCCCTGCAGTGCTAGGTGCAGCTTTTCGGGCCAATCACGACCACGGGTGGCCATCTTCCTGATGATCCGCTCGAGTGTCTTATTAGCAGCTTCCACGGCTCCATTGGTCTCGAGGTCTCGTACGGGACGACTTGTGGCGAGTAACTCAATTCTCGACAATAGCCTATCGCAGCCTTCCTTCAAGTGTGACCCATTATCGTAAATGATCTCGCTGGGCACCCCATATCTCGCACATTATGTTTTCTTTGATGAACCGGGCCACTTTTCTCGAAGTGAGGACCTTGTAGGACTTGGCCTCTACCCACTTTGTGAAGTAGTCGATGGCTACCAACACGAACTCGTGCCCATTGCTTCCTCGCCGGGATATTTTCCCTATCACGTCAATGCCCCAAGTTGCAAACGGCCAAGGAGTCGCCATGCAAGACAGTCATGAGGTGGGAGATGGTTGAGGTTGGCAAACCGCCGGCATTTGTCGCAGTTCGGACGTGCCGAACGCACCGTCTTCCATGGAGATCCAAGAGGTAACCCATTCTCGAGGATCACTTGCATCGTGGCTCGCATTCATGTGAGGACCGCAGGACCATTGTGGACTTCGGTCATCAACTCTCCGGCTCTTTCTTGAGTGACACATAAGAGGAGTGGTCCTTGATACCGCTTCTTGTATAGGTTGCCTCCTAGAATGACATAATGAGAAGCCAACCTTTTCGTGGCTCGCAAGCTTTTGGCTCGACACCTTCTTTTGGTCTACCTTCTTCGTCTCTCGAAAGCCGACTCTCCGTCTTTGAGGAATTGGTAACTGATTGTACCAAGGTTCCTTTATAGGCTCGAGTCCTGTGTCCACTTCACAACAAGGCCGGGGCTTCTCTTCTACCCACTCAAGGGCTTTATGGCTTTTCCCTCGGGATCTCTACCAATGAGGCTAGAGTAGCTAGGGCATCTCGCGAACTGTTCTTTTCCCTCGGCAAGTAGTGGAAAGTCACTTCTCCGAACCGTCCAAACCAACTCCTCCATATGGGCATGATACCGTTGCAGATTAGGGTCCACGCCTTCCACTTGTTGGAGACTTGGTTGATGATCGTGGCCGAGTCTCCGTAAACTTCGAGCTCCTTGACATTTCTTTCTAAGGCACCTCCAAACCAAAGAATGCAGTTTCATACTCGGCGACATTGTTCGTGGCAGAAAGTTCAACTTGAGGGCTATGGGGTATGCTCATCTTTCGGATCGACCAATAGCATTCCTACACCATTTCCTCTTTTGTTAGCGGCTCCGTCAAAGAACAATTGCCATCTATTTTCGTGCTCAACCGCAAAGATCCCTTCATCTCGGAAATTGGGGTTCGTGCCCTCTCGTCTTCATTATCGGGAAATTCGCTAGGTGATCTCGACAATGCTTGACCCTTGATGGCCTTTCTCGGTCACATAGTTGATGTCGTATTCTCGCCAAGAAGAAGGACCACTTCGCTAGACGCATCGAGAGGGAAGGCTTGTCAAAGATGTACTTGATGGGGTCCATTTTCGAGACCAAGTTCACAGGTGGGCTTCGTATATAATGCTTCAACTTGCCGACTACCTGCACTCGCCTCCCGCACAAGTCTTTTTCACATGCCGAGTAATTGAGCTCACTCCCCGTAGCTTCCGCCGACAAAGTAAATGGCATTTTCTACCCGAGAGTCTTTCTTCTCCCGAGCAAGCATAGCCCCAACCGCCGTGTTCAGGATGCTGGAGATAGAGCGTAAGAGGCTTCGTCTATGTGGGGGCATAGTACCGGGGATGTACTAAGTATGCCTTGATCCGTCAAAGGCATCTTGGCATTCTTCGGTCCATTCTGTGTCCACATTCTTCTTCATGAGCTTGAAGATGGGCTCGCACATAGTGGTCAACCGATTGACGAAACGGCTAATGTACCGCAATTTACCCATGAAGCTCTTGACTTCGTCCTGGGTTTGAGGTGGCCTCATATCCATGATGGCTTTGATCTTTCTGGGGTCAACTTCTATACCTCGCTCCGTGACCATGTACCCAAGCACTTTTCCCCTTGTCACTCCGAAGGTGCATTTGGCGTGGTTTAGTCTCATGGAATGCCGTCTCAACCTCTCAAAGAATTTTCGTAGGTCAACAAAGTGTCGCCCACCTTCTCCTTTGGAGTGGATTATCATGTCATCTACGTAGACCTCAATCTCCTTGTGGATCATGTCATGAAAAAGCGCGGTCGCCGCCCTTTCGTAAGTAGCCCCGGCATTCTTGAGCCCGAATGGCATTATCGTATAACAAGAGGTTCCCCACGGTGTGGTGAAGGCCGTCTTTTCTTGGTCTTCCTCGGCCATCTTGATCCGGTTGTAGCTCGCAAAACCATCAACGAAGGATTTGACTTCGTAGTTGGCAAGTGGAGTCCACCAGATGTCTATGTTTGGCGTAGGGTAGTCGTCTTTGGGCCGGCCTTGTTCGTATCTCTAAATCCACACAAGAAATAAGCACCTTCCCATCGCCTTGGTTACGGCCACGATGTTGGACAACCATGTCTGTATTCAATAACTCGATGAACCCTACCCGCAAAGAGCTTCTCAATTTCTTCTTTGACCCGTAGAGACCATTCCGGCTTGATCTTTCTCGCTCGCTTTATCGCTTAGCATCTCGGTGCTAGAGGGATTCTCGTGCTCTACTATCGAACCGTCTAGCCCCTAAGCATATCTTTGTATGACCATGCAAACACGTCGACGTATTCTCTCGAGCAGCTCGATCAATCTGTCCCTTTCAACCCCCGGAAGAAGCTTCCAATCTGTGTCTCTTTAGGTTCCTCAATAGTACCCAAGTTCACACTTATCAAAACCTCCTCCTGGGCCCGGTTTTCCTTTTTTCGAAACCCGCTTAAAGATTTCTTTAATGTATTGTTCGTTTAGTGTGTTTGCATCTTGTTCAAATGATTCATTATTAACTCGTTGTTAAGTTTTGAGTTAATTTATCATTTGTTAAGTTGGCAATAAGAGGATAATCGTAAAGATTTGTCATTTCATTCAAGATAAGGGGAAAGATGACATCGATTACATTTTCATAATCCTCAGCGTGAGGCCTTCTGGATGACTCTCGAGGACCGGAATTCGAAGATTCCCGACTCAACCGAATAGACGACACCGACTCGGACCCTACACTACTTATTGACTCGAGGGGGACTTGACAAGGGTTGGACCGGATCTCACTCCTTCTTGCCGTTGCCCCTGGGAGTAGCAAGCCTTGCCAGTTCTTCGTAAAGTTGGAGACTTCGAACCGATCAAAAGCTTGCCGGAAATCATTAACAGCCGGTACATCGTGGAAAGATGGTGAGGGGAACTAAAGTAACTTGTTGCAATCTTTCGCCTAGCTCTTCCGTAGCGACCGGACTCATTGATCAAGGGTCTCGGCTCATCTTATCAATGCACCGCCGATAACTCATTTTCTCTTATCGATCTTGGACACCACGACCTTGTCGTAGCCAATGTAAGGGTTGGCTTGGATAATGCCGATGAAGTCTTCTTCGTAGGGGATCTTAATTCTTCCTTGACTCGGCTACGTATTCAATAGGCTTTCTGTGTTCGCTTCTAGATCTCGCTAGCTTCTCATTGAACTTCACGATGGCCACAAATTCAGCACTTTTCTCGCTTCAAGAGGATCACCGTACATGGGGATATCAGCCGGATCGTGCTTGGGGTGACGGGTTCCTTGACAGTTCCTTGGCATAACCGACATAGTAGTCGAACTTGCCCGAAGGCTCTCCCAAAGTTCCTACGCTCTTGTCCCCAGCCTTCGTATCTTTCCTTAAGCTTCGCCGTGTGGACTTTCTCTTCTTCTTCTTCCTTGAAGGAGCGTCCTCATTGATCCATTCTTGATACTCATACTCTAAGCGGTCTTCGCAATCACATACATCATACCAGATGTGAGGCTTGGGTTGAACTGGGATAGCCCCTCCAACCGCTTGGTTATTACCGTTGTGGATTACCATGTTAGCCATTTTGACACCGAAAAGCCGACAAAACCGAGGATTCTCGCGAACTGTTCGAGGATTCTCGCGCTAACAAGTCAGCCGACCCGGTGTTCTCACCCACTTCTTTCTCACAAGGGAAAGGGATAGGAAAGGTTTAGACTCGGGGTAGGTGTTTAGTGAAGGCCTGTGCAATATGCAAATTAGAATCTTCAAGTTTACTTAAAAATGTTGTCTTTTATTAATATCTATTTGGTTGGAAAAGGGATTCTCGCCCTTCTTTTTCACAACTACTCTAGATCCCGGATCGCCGGGTTCCGTCACTACGTCTATAAGCCCCTCGTATTCCACCCGTATTTCGACCTCCCTGTGGTGGACGGCCCGGCGAGGGTCCTATAAGGCACGCGGATCCCACCGACCGAGAGTAAAGAACGCTCCTATCGGGTCTAGCGGGTCATAGGACCTTTCAACGCACGAGCGATGCGGATTATAGTCAAGGCAATACCGTGAAAGTCTCGTCTCTCTGCCTCGACGGATCTTTGACAGAGTTTCGCTTGAGCGAATGACGGTTTTTGACTTTCGGTAATGTCCGAGAATATAATAGGCATGGGTCGGGCGGCAAAAGCCGGATGACACAAAGTGTCACATTGAACTTCGTTGTATACGCAAAGTGCGTGAGTCGGAATCGAAGTCAATGCCGGTCAAGATCTTGCCAATTTTTCCTTGTCGGAATTTTGGCAGAGCTTCGCTTGAGCGAAAGATCTTTTGATTTTGGCAAAGACTTGGTCTTGACTCTTACGCATTTCGTGCGGGTCAAGGTCAATAGTCAATGTCGGAGTCAAGATCCCACCGATTTTTCCTTGTCGGAATTTCGGCAGAATTTCGCTTGAGCGAAAATCTTGGTTTCCGTTATGAGCTAAGGCTTGACCTTTACGTGGGTATGCAACTGGGCTATATGACACGGACTAGACCAAAAACCAACCAAAAGTCACGGATTTTTGAAACGTGTGACACGGACCGTGCATTGGTCGACACCGGCCGCCATGGGAGGTTGGGATGATTCCGTGCGCGCCCGGAGCATCGTAAGGCTGTCCGTGGATCGCACTGAACCACCCTCGGGTTTGAGGGACGTGCGTGCAAAAGTGTACAGGATATATCAAAGTGCGCGTAGTGTGCGGTCTCCTAAAATTGTTCCTTTTTGAGTTAAAACAGAGATTTTCATAAATGTGTTTTAAAGGAATGATTTTCGGGACGGGGGAGAATGCAACACATAAGCACGTAAATTTTCTGGGAAGCCCCCGGGGCCATGGAGCCGAGTAGCCCCAAGCCGCTAGGACTCGCCGTATTAACCATGATTTTTCCCGGTGGAATTGCCACCGAGGTCGTATGGTCGAATCCGTGAGGATTAGCCGTACGATCGCATGGATCAATTTTCCAGGTTCCACTCCTTTGCTATTTTCTCGGGTTATTTCCCGTTTCAAAGTATGCACAGATTCCAAGATGCAAATGATGCAATGCATGGTAAAAGAAAGCAAGCACGATTAATGAAATCGGCGATGGGAGTCTAACCCGCTCAAAGGGAAAAGCTTTTCGTATATTTTTTCAAAATTTTTTTTTTCGAAAAGGGGATACTGGTACGTGGGATTGTTAAACCACCTTGTTATCCCAAGCCCCGGGTTAGGGAGCGATACAGAAAGGGTAAGTGGGGTCCACCTATATACCAAGTATCGAATTTTGTTTTGAAAATAAAGCTTTTCTCCTTTGGGATTATCCCGCCGGAGTCGCCAAACTGTGAATGTGTGCCCAAAATTTTTGTTTATTGGAATTCACGCGAGTTTGAAGACATCCGAGTTATTTGAAAAACGGAGTCGCCACGCCATTTTGATTACCTCAAAACTTTGAAAAAAAGGTTTTATGGGTTCGGAGGTTAAGTTACCCCTTGGGAAGAACGTTTGGCGTTCACCCAAAGTGCCTTGCCGGAGCAAGTCTCCCTAGATTTCATTAATCGTGTTTGCTTGCGTGCTTTCTTTGTGTGCATGTGTTTGAAAATAAGGAGGGAATGTCCCAAGTCGTCTTCCGGACGTACAAACCATTTGTTGGTTGTCGCTCGGGATTCCTTGGAATTTATGTATTTGGGATTATGATCCCGTCCTCATCTTATGACTTATGATCATCGCATTTTAAACCTCGGGACCCTCGGGACTTGCGTGATCGAGAGAATGACTCTCTTTTGGGTCAAAGATGAGGTTCTTTAGGAAGGAATGTCCTTAGCCCATCAATCCTACGCTTTAAGACGGTCGAGCTCGTATAGAGGCTTCATACTCATTCTTAAGCGATAATCGGAGATATAGGGTTCAAGGTTATCCTTTTCCTAAAGAAATCATGAACCTTTAATGGAAGGAACGATGCAAAGATGAGAACTTTTACACCGGTCCGTTCCAAGGTTGGGGGAAAGGGGAAATGCATGATGAAAAATGAATCTTTAATGAAAAGATGACATTTTTAGGTTGCAAATGATGCTTTTTGATTGAAAGAAATGATCTTTATGCAAATGATGCATAAAGATTTGATTTTATGCAAATGATGCATTAAAAAAGGGTTTTGATGCAAAGGATGCATTTTTATTGAAAAAGATTTGATCTTTATATGCAAATGATGCATAAAGATAACATTTTTATTGGAAAATAGGGATTTTAGGTGCAAAGGATGCACCTTTATGAAAAAAGACTACATTTTTATGATAAATGAGGTCTTAATGCATGCAAAAGGGGGAAGGGGATGATAAAGATGTGATCTTTAAGCTACCAAGTCCCAAGCAATATAAAGACAATGCAATGAGCAATTTATAAAGCAATTAGGATGCAAGGATAGGGTGTGCGAGGTTACCAATGACTTCCTTTGCTTCTCGGGACGGAGCTAGGAGGAGAGGTCGATCTTTGGTCTTCAAGGAGGAGGGATGAAGCTTCTTGGCCTTCCTTCTTCTTCTTCTTGAATTCCCAGCAGTTTCTTCACGTCTTTCAGAGTGGATTGAGTATTTTTCTCATATATTGTGTGTTTTGAAATGGGTAGAGGAGGGCTCTATTTATAGGCAGTCTGGATAAGGCTAATGAAGCCGTGCGGCTGCAGGCTCTTTGCAAATGAGGCCGTGCGGCATTATCCACAATGACTCAGCATTCTAGAACCATGCAAGGTGGCATCATTCTAGAAGCCTCTCCCTAATTAAGAAAAACGTGTTTTCTTAATTAGGAAGGCTCCTTACAGCCATAATTTTAAATTTGGACTGTTCCAGGACATTTCCGGAACACTAGGAAGGTCCGGGGAATTACCGGGAAATTTACCGAAATGTCGGGAAAATTAACCGGAAGGCATGAGCCAGATTTGGGTACTTACACACCCTACAGAAGATTCCAATCCGGTTGGAGGTTCTTCAAAGTAAAAAGGATTCTGAATCCAAATTCTTCAATAAACCTATTGCGAGACCGATTATGAAACAATCTCACAAAAATCCTTGTGGCTTGCTTGAAAGCTTGGACTGCATCAAGAGGCAAAGAAAAATCGTCAACAATCATGGACGTTGGTGTGATTTCCTTGGTAGCCATGGATCAAAGGGTTGAAGAAGAAGGCAAGAATTTGATCCTAACAGAATATCTCTAAAGTTTGAGAGGCTTGAATGAAGTATCTGGCCGGACTACATGTGTTTATAAAGGGAAAATCTGACAGAATCCTATTCGAAAAGGAAGAGAACTCCTGCCTGGGAAGCGTGTCTGGCGCAAGACACCTTGTCCCATACGGGATAACCCTTCTAGAAATTCTACAGAACTTCTACACAAATAAGCAATCTAGCCCCGACTTGCCAAAATAAGTCTCAAAACCTGTGAACATATCCCTCAAAAACAGTGTATATGTCAAAACCATACCTAAAGCTTGACCAGGATTGACCATTTCTTCCCTCATGGATATCACCATGAAAGTCGAGAAAGTTAAAGCTAATTAGAACTAAATTAGTGAATAAAGAAAATACTTGTTGTTGTTCAATATACGTGCTAACAGGTACAGAAAGAAAGAAAAGATGTTTGGGCTAACCCAACCAATATATATAAGTTCCAGAAGATTCTCAAATAAATGAGGGAATAGGGGAGACATATGCTACCATATCTCCTGAGCTACCGGCTCCGCCATCATCATCAATGCTGGAGCTACTGTCCCTCCTTGATCGCTTGGCTCCGCAAGTGGGGGTCACTGCAGAGGCAATCGTCGATGCCGCCGAAGCCGCCTTATTAAACAGCTTCTCGAAGAGGTCCGACACCAAGGCCATCAAACCGGCCATCCTGTTTGCTCCACGGTCATAATCCGCCACGAAAATGATGATCTGTTAACAACAAGAGATGCTCAAAAAGGAATCGGACATATACACATATGGACGATACAAAAATACAAGCAGAAAAAAAAGTACCGAAGAGGCATCGGGAGGGCAACGATAGCCATCAGGAATCTGATCCGGGATCGGGATGTGGCCCATCATCTCGTATACCTCCCATCATGTATGAAAATCTCGAGAGGACCATAATCCGGCCCAAAGGGCACCGGACCCGCCTGCTTGGGAAGAAGAGCCTAGGGCTGACAAGCCAGAACCGGAAGCAGAAGCACGTGCACGTGGCTGCATGCCACCCACCACAAGGAGACCCATCAGGCGAGGCAGGAAGTCCTCATACGAAGCCCCTCAGACCACACAATCCTCTGCCTCATAGCCATTCACATAGTTGGCATATACCCCGACAGGGACAGAATAAGTGGGATGCATTACCTTGGCGGATCCTCTGGCACTCTCCGAATAAGTGAACCCCGGCCATGCTGAAGGAGGACTCTCTCACCTAAATACATGGTATCCCCCTCTAATGATACCAAGATCCTCTGTACATCAGTGACAGCCCATGCGCGATGAACCCCATTATCCAACAAGGTCCACGGATACAAACCCTGCTGCTCAAAACTCAAGTTGTTCAACAAGGCCCATGCCTCCTCAACAGTCAGGGTCCAATCCTCCCCCTCTTCCTCATCCACAGTGCGATTGGAGTGGCTCCATCTCCTGATATCTGGAAACTGAGGCCCATGCTTGCTCAGCTCAAACTTATGTAATGAAAAGACAGCGTGTCCCCATATTTGTACAGAAAATAGAGCAGATTCAGTACAAAGCATGGATGAAAAGTGCAGATAAATGACAAGACAGAATCAGAAATGTACCTCCCAAGCATAAGAATACCCCTGCATGGTATCCTTGGTGTACCTGCATGCCTCATCCATGGCATGATAGCAGAAAGCTAGACCGGCCGAGCCCCAGTCGTATGTGCTAACCAGGTCAAGATCCTCCAGGATCCTCAAAAGGGAGATACGAGTCGTGGAGGAATAATTGGAAAAGATGGTCTCTGATAGGATGTACCAGAGAGCACCCCTCACCACTCGATCCATGACTGCATTGGCTCTATCAGCATAAACCTTGATCTGGCCACGAAGAGGTGAGAGCTCAACAGCAAATCCCTTGATTTTGCTAGGGACAAAACCAATCAGCTGCCTCCACTCGGTTGGAATCGCCAGCTTGAAACCCCCAGCCGCCGAAAAAGGAGCACCGGTACACTCCAACCCTGTGGTGGCCAGAAAATTAGTCTGGGTCATAGTGCTTCCCCGAAATGCAGATGAACCATGCGGGTAGTGTCCCACCATCTCTCCCTAATAGCTTGGAGGACTTGAGGAGTCCGTCTCATCCCGCGGATGTTATCTACAAAAGTGTGAAGCCCCGTCTGCTCCACCCTAGCTTGGACCCCGTCCAAGGCTTTGACCTTATCCCACAGAGTTTTGGCAAACTTCACACTACTGTGACAGTTTTTGGTTGATTTATATGGCTGTAAAACAAAGAAAGACAAAGAAACAGTGTCAGAAATCATCTATGGGAGAAATTCCAAGAAAATAGAGGAAAGTTTTCATTGGGGCATTTCGTCAAGCACTTGGCGTGCATACTAGAAAATCATGCCCAAGATTGCGTTTGGCTACCCAAATCAATCCCTCCTACAATCCAAGACATGTAGGGTACTCGTGTACGCACAAATACATCATCAAACTTCAACAAAAGCATGAGAAATAGAGCATGCATCAACAATGAACCTAGTTCTTGACAAAAGAAGGAAATATCCAATTTTTGACAAATCAATGGATTCAAAACATGGAATGGATACAATGCAGCAATAGAATGAGATTGAGATTCTTACCAAGCCTTCACGAATGACATGAGAGATATGTCTATGGCGATCAAAAATAAGGTCGTCGCAAGGATAATCATTCCCAAGCAAGTAACTCTCAAATGTTGAGTTTCTCCTTTCTTGAGCCATCGATTATGGAATTGGGGAAAGATAAGAAGTTGATTAGAAAGAGAAATCAACAAATAAATCGAAAGAATTTCAGAGGAAAAGGCCCTTGGCTCGAACTTGAAGAGAGATTTTGAAAATGGAATGGTTGAAATAAACAAGCTGCTGCTGGTTTTAATGCCTCGCAGACCTTGTCCCGCGCGATACAAGTTGTCCTGCACCAGACAAACCTACTGGAAAAGTACCAAAATTATCCCTGAAAATAAGCATCTACGCAATGTCAAAATTCAAAATTTTGACACATTTACCCTTGAAAGTGATACCCTGGCAAGGAAACATGAAAAAATTGGTACCGCAATTCACGGAATGAGCCGAACGTGGCGTACGTACGAGTGCCCAATACGATGTCAAGTCACCCAAAATGATTGATCTAAAGATCAATTCATCCCGCATAATTCAGAACCCAAATAGGCGAATTATCTCTTGGTTGGTCGAAGACAGTAAACCACTCCATCAAAAAGCTTGATTCAGCGCCTTGACAGGTGAATCATCATCAAAAAGCCCGATTCAACACCCCAACAGGTGAAACATCGTCAAAAATCCCAATTCAGTGTCCCGATAGGTGAATCGTCATCAAAAGCCTGATTCAGCGCCCTGACATGTGAATCGTCATCAAAAAGCCCGGTCCCGTACCATATGGACCGTCATCTCCTCAAAAGCCCGATTCGAGGCCCTGGCAGGTGAATTGTCACAAAACCAACAGGATGCGAAGGACCAGACAGGTAAACCTTTATTTTCTAACATCTTTCCCCGAAGGTTCGGAGCCAAGACAGATGAATCTTCAGAGAGGCAGGTATATTCAGAATTGGGTCATGATTTGATTCCTCAGTATGAGTTTGCCTTTTTCAAAAATAAAATCTTTGATTTTCAAAATGATTTTCAAAATACCTAAAATAGCCTTTTGTGTTTTGGAGTCAAACTTCGTTTTGGTCTGATTCTCCGATAGAGATACGTAGGAAGTCGTGCGGCTCGACCATCCCAATATCCAGAATGATGTATTTTCTACCGACGACATGACCTCTTCCATAAAACTTGTCACCGAGGGGCTTTGTAGACACCACATTCTGAACCTATTATGGCAGAGTTATACCACTCTAAGTCTCGCCTTTGGTTTTGGAGTAGAAAACCACCATTTCGTCATGTTTCGTTAAGTTTTGACTAACGGGCGTTAGTTTGGACTTAACTGCATATGAGATAACAAGGGGAGGACTAATCTGTCCTTTATGAGCTTTGTCCCGCACGGGACATGGCGTGTCTCGAGCGAGACTAACCTTCTGTAGGATGTGCAGAATCACTTTCCTTGTCGATTTCAACCTCTTTTCTTGATAACTATTCTCCAATCCGGGTCTCTATTGATGTTAGAGTTCTGGAAGCTTCTTTGGGAGGAATCCCAATCCACTTGAGTCTCCTAAAACCCCTATAAATACATGATGACTTTAAGTATTTCAGAAGACAGTTGGAACTCCGAAAAACCCGGAACATTTGTTGGTTTCTCTCCTTGAAAGATTCCTGCAAATCACCCCTAAAACACCTAAAGTTCGTTTATCAATCTAGTTGATCAACGAAAAATCGAGATCCAAGCCTAAGATTGAGGCGAAACTCTGTTCGAATCACCTCTCGACCTAAAAGGTAATCTTCCTTTTCTTTTTACTTGTTCTAATTGATTGTTAGAGTGGTATAATACATCGAATCTAGGATTGGCCTAAAGCCTCTCCAAATCATGGAGACGGTCTTGAAGCAATCGATCTCACATTCCGTTTATTCTAATTAAATGGATGTTTTAATTTGTTCCTTTTAAAAAAAAAGTATTATTTATTGAAAACCCCCCTTAAGCAAGATCGATCTTCGGATTGGGTGGATGCGGTGCTCCATGTCCAAATCCATCACTTAAGCCCCGAACCCAAATCTCTTTTAAAAATTGGTTTTTCTATATTTTCATAATAATATAGGTGGCGACTCAAATAAAATAAAAAAGAGGAAGGCAATTCCGCAATCGCTACAGAGGGTTAAAATTTGTTCACCATTTACTGAATGGCAAAGACTGTATTTATAGAGGGTAAAATTGCAGAACATGCCATCCGGCCTAACCTTCAAGTTTGAGGGCGTTTTGGGTATTTGAAAATATGATGAGACTGATAGGCGATCCAGCAAAACAGGTCGGCCGGCCAGTCTTTCAGTTTGAGGGTATTTTGATCCTTTTTGGCTTTAGATTTGATTGATTTGACCTAGGGCTTTGCGCATGTGTGACTTGTGTCCTGCTTAGTCATTAAGTAAGGGTATTTTGTTCCGTTGGGCCGTACATTGACTGTTTTTTAAATAATTGTTCGAATAAATGTCGAAACAGTCCCGAAAAGTCTCGGAAATTGCGTATTTTTGGAAAAGTGATATTTTCACGTGTTCGAACGTGTTTATAATACACTTTAATTTTGAATGATTGGGGCAGTCCCGGAAAGTCTCATTAACTTGGAAAGTGTGAGTTAACGGATTATAACGATCCGGATTTGGGTACTTACAGTAGCTCATCATTAAATGATTGTTCCCATGTCGACAATAAGATACGGGCTTTCCTTCCCGCTCATGTGCATCAAGCAAGTTCATGAAGGGACAAAAATGAAGCCAAGGACCTAGCACCGATAGTCAGAAGTTTAACAAATGGACAAATTTAAAAGCTCAAAGAATAGAAGTAGTCAAAACCAATGGAGTAGTTTAAGCAAAGGCAAGAGTGTATCATAAGTCCTTGAGCTATATTCAAATTATTTCTCTTCCTGTGAGAGCAGCGATCAAGAAGCAGTGGGATCAATGAAGTAGCCGTCAATGCGACTTGTCAAGAATTCATCTCAAGGCTCGTGCCTCAGCACCCAACCTTCCTTCTGAATTTTTTTACCAAAGGAACCATGAATATTCATACCCTTACCCCAAAGCCAAACACACTCCGACCTAGAACTACGACAACCTGAGCTCCTTACCTTAAGGAACATAGGCAACCAGAAATAGTCCAAATCATAAACACATACAAATCTGTAAACCCGGTATGATCAATGACCTCTCCTATACACAAACCTTCTTTCACACCTAACCAAATTCGATCCTTGATACCAGTTGACTTTCTTCTCATGATTAATCAAAAAATTTCATCATATCGAGTTTAATTGTTGAATAACCCGAACATCAGTAAAGGGTTTTAAGCAATCTTGTGATCATTGTGAATAGAACAAGTTTTCAGATGTCTCGACAAGTCTACTTTTTACAAAATAGGAAAATAGAGTTAATACTAATCTTCTGTTAGAAAGGGCTTCCATACACTTTTACAAACCTTTCTGAGCTTATACTCTCTCAAAAGAGTAAAACCTAAAAGCATGTTTTTTTTTTGTGCCTACATCAAATAAGCCATTCACACAAATAGGGACTCGTTCCCACCTTTCAAAAAAATATGCCCTTGCAAGTGTACATTACCAGTCATTTCTTTTACATTTCGGTTGACTGATTGATTAAAAAAACAAGGATGGTTGCCTCATCTGTATACATAAGGTTCAACTTGGATTGGGGCCGCACTTGATACACTTCATGATTTCCTCGAATGACCAAACACACTGGGGCTGTACCGATCATTTTGGACTCAAAGTCAAAACACTTCTTTATACAGGGGCTTCCAAGTCATTTTCTTCAAACAAGGGCTTCGCCAAAATACTTCTTCACACCGAGGATTTATTTAGAAAAGGTTCCCGGAGCTTCGTCAAGTTATTTCTTCGAACCGGGTCTTCATCAAATCACATTGATCTCAAGCCAGTACTTCCATCTCAACTCTTTCGAAAGGCATGGTGAACTAGTGCAATCGGACAAAATGCAAACAAACTCAAAGCCTAATCAAAGACTTTTAAATTAGTTTTAGGTTGTAATCAATTACCAAACTTTATTCTTTGGTTTGACCTTTCAAAAGAGATCGGTATTTCATAAAAGCGCTCTTTCTGGCTTTAAATATCTCTTTGTGAGATCCTTTCCCATTATCTCTTCGTGAGACTCTCTCCCGAGACTTTGCATCTCGCCATCTCTTCGTGATATTCCCTACAGAGATTTCGCTTCTCGTTATCTTCTAGTGAGATCTTTTCATTATCTTTTCGTGAGATCATCTCTCGAGATTTTTCATTTCGCCATCTCTTCGTGAGATTCCCTCCTTAGATTTTGCATCTCGTTATCTCCTAGTGAGATCTTTCCATTATCTCTTCGTGAGATCCTCTCCCGAGATTTTGCGTTATTTTGCATCTCGCCATCTCTTCGTGAGATTCCCCACTGAGATTTCGCATCTCATTATCTCCTCGTGAGATTCTTTCACGTTATCTCTTCCTAAGATCCTCTCCCGAGATTTTACATCTCGCCATATCTTCGTGGGATTCCCTCGTGAGATTTCACATCTCATTTTTTCCTCGTGAGATATTTCCCGTTATCTCTTCATGAGATTTTCTCTCGAGACTTTGCATCTCATTTTCTCCTCGTGTGATCTTTACTATTATCTCTTCGTGAGATTCTCTCTCGAGACTTTGTATCTCGTTTTCTCCTCGTGAGATCTTTCCCGTTATCTCTTTGTGAGATTCTCTCCCGAGATTTCGCATCTCGTTATCTCATCTTGAGATCTTTCCTGTTATATACTTGTGAGATTCCTTCCCAATATTTCGCATCTCTTTATCTCTTCGTGAGGTTCCCTTTTGAGATTTTGCATCTCGTTATCTCCTAGTTAGATCATTCCCGTTATCTCTTCATGGGATCCTTTTATGTTATCTCCTAGTGAGATCTTTCTCGCTATCATTTTGTGAGATTCCAGTCTGAGATTTTGAATCTCATTATCTCTTCGTGAGACAATTCTCATTACCTCTGCGTGAGACTCGTTCCTGCTATCTCCTCGTGGGAGCCTTCCCGTTATCTCTTCATGAGATTCCCTCTCGAGATCTCGCATCTCGTTATCTCCTAGTGAGATCTTTCTTGTTATCTCCTCATGAGATATTTCCTGCTATCTCTTCGTGGGATCCCTTCCCGTTATCTTTTCGTGAGATTCCCCTCGAGAACTCGCATCCCGTTATCTATTCGTGAGATCCTTTCCCATTATCTCTTCGTGAGATTCACTCCCAAGATTTTGCATCTCGTGAGATATTTCCTGTTATCTCCTCATGAGATATTTCTTGTTATCTCCTTGTGAGATCCTTTCATGTTATCTCCTTGTAATATCATTTCCTATTATCTTCTCGTGAGATCTATCTTGTTATCTGTTTGTGAGATTCTGTGGAGACCCCGACCCGGAACCTAACACGTGTCCCAAGCAGAAGTGTCCCCAAAGAACTCCAAACTACCACAATTTTTAAAACTTTGATTTAACTTGCACACTCAAAAATAATTAACATAACCATTATAAACTAACTCCATTCATCTCCACTTGGAGGAAGAGTTAAACAACTTCTAAAAGTAACAGCCTGTTTTAGTTACAAAAGATTTTGGATATAACGTTAAAACCAAGTTTTTTATATACACAAACTCCATGAAAGAGTTATACCAAAATACATCTTTCAATGCCAACCTATACATACCCCGACAATCCCAAAAGACAACTTCCAAACTCCTTTCCGTCCTTACTGGGCTGGTCCGCCTGTCTCGGGATCTAAAAACATTAAAGGGAGAGGGGTGAGAATAAATCTCAGCAAGCTATTATGAATGCAGCAATATGCCAAATAAGATGCAACACATAACAAGATGCATATAACACATTGGAAAAGCCATAAACACATTACATTACCTTGGTTTACCTTTTCCCGTCTGACCAATAAGTCGTACAACATCGGGAGATAAAACTCCACTCATTTGTGAACTGCTTAAGCATTATTCACATCTTATAAGACCCATTTTTCAGGGAACCATATAAGACACTAGCAACTCTGTAAGGCTTTTGGCTCAATACAGATGCTATAACCCCAATTTGTGGCCACAGAAGGGGACAGTCACAGGTATAATGTAATTCGATCATATTAGGTCACACTTTCCATAATTGATCGTATTCCGTTATACCCCTAAACATCAGCTAATTAACACCAGTTCAAGCACATAATAGTTACTTGAAATAAAATCCACCAAAGGGATAAGAAATATATTAACATCGTAAATCATACTCCTGTTCAAATCAATACCATAGTGTAACATACATTTAATACACTATTTATATCACAAACCATGGATATGAACTCAAGTAAGGCTATAATGCATCATAAACCAACCCTACATAATCAATAGGTAACAATACATAACCTCTATAAAGGTCCAAAGTCAATTTACCAAGTTGGAGTCACTTTGGTGAAGTTGCCAAACAAGGCTGCCAAGCATTTTTTGAACAATATTTAAACTACTTCCACTATTCCATTTTAACCACTTAAGACATCATGGTGAAGATAAAGTGTTTTACTTTAATCTAAGTTAAAGAGGGTTCACTTTGATTCTAGTTTGACTAGGTTTCTAAGCTTTTGAAAATGATTCATATACTGCAGGGTAGGGCACGACTCGTGCCCAATGGCACGACTCGTTCCCAATGGCACGACTCGTGCTCTTCCCCTGCACGACTGCCCTACCTATCACGACTAGTACCACGAGTGATCAAAGGGTGGCACGACTCGTGCCAAGGTCAATTTCAGACACCAGATTCATCACATCAACAGGGGACCAAAACTAAAAGCCATAATACAAAATCCTCTGTTTTCCAAGAGCCAAAACAACCTCTAATCAGCACCAAAACTAGGACTAACTTATCTCATAATCCATTCCACCCAAGTATGAAGTATAAAGGTCATTTCAAATCAATGTAAGATAAACCTAGACCACTTACCACTTGATTATTTTACCCATCACACTACCACCTTTAATTTAACCTTCTTAGTTCCACTTAAGCCATACGATCTTACCCTTTTATCTACTTCCATGAACAACAATACCACATTTAGGTCATTAACCAACTTTTCAACTCCAAGAAAGTGTTCCAATACACTAAACAACCATTATAACAAACAATATCAACATTAAACATTTCATGAGCAAATTTTGAAGGGAAGTCATAATAACTCACTTTAACAACACGAGATGAAATGGCTAGTTTTCCGGCTTGATGCCCTCCCCTCGTCGCCCCGAACAAGAATATGCCAACGGATCGTAAAATGAGAAGGAATTGGAATTGTTATGATTTTTGGAATGAAAAGTTTAGGACAGGATTTCCATGGAGATTTTCTAATTGAGGAGGTTGAAGGAAGGAGGTGATGATGAAGGAATGGGGAGGTAAGGGGAGGTATGGCTCTCCTTGACTAACTTAAAAGAAATCTTTCAACTTAATTCAATTAAGTCCTCCAAGGTTTAAAGAATGCAACTAACACCTCAACTTCTAATCTTTACACAACACACCTTAACCACTTATAATATTTTATTTATTTTCAATTATTATAACTCCACCCCAACACTTTATCTTGTTTCCAATTAAACCCTAAAGCTTTAAGTTGCCTCATAACCATCCTAACTTTTCATAAAAATCAAAGACATAATAGGAGCACATAAAGTCAATAATTAATATAAAATGCATATAATGGGATGCTAAAATAGTGCCTAGGGTTAGGGTCATTACAGATTCTGTCTCGAGATTTCGCATCTCGTAATCTCTTCGTGAGACCCTTTCCTATTATCTCCTCATGTGATCATTTCCTGTTATCTACTCATAAGATCCTTTCCCTTTATCTCCCCACAAGATCCTTTCCTTTTATCTCTTCGTGAGATTCTCTCTCAAAATTTCGTATCTCGTTATCTCCTGGTAAGATCCTTTTCTGCTATCTCCTCGTGAGACAATTCACCTTGCTTCCTTACATGAGATAATTCTTAGTACTTTCCCTCGTACATGAGATAAGTCTTAGCACTTCGAAACTTTTTTCCCTCGGTAGTCATCGTAAGCCCGAACCTTTCCTCGGCTGTCATCGTAAGCCCGAATCCCTTCTTCGGTCGTCATCGTGAGCCCGAATCCCTTCTCGGCCATCATCGTAATCTCGAATCCCTTCTCGGTCGTCATTGTAAGCCCGAATCCCTTTTTTGCCATCATCGTAAGCCCGAATCCCTTCTTGACCATCATCTTATGCCCGAAACCCTTCTTCGGCCGTCATCGTAAGCTCGGATCCCTTCTCGGCCGTCATTGTAAGCTCGGATCCCTTCTCGGCCGTCATCATAAGTTGAAACCTTTCCTCGGCTGTCATCGTAAGCCCAAATCCCTTCTTTGGCCGTCATCGTAAGCCCGAATCCCTTCTCGGCCATCAACGTAAACCCGAATCCCTTCTCGGCCGTCATTGTAAGCTCGAATCCCTTCTCAGCCATCATCGTAAGCCCGAATCCCTTTTGGGCCGTCATCGTAAGCCCGAATCCCTTCTCGGCCGTCATCGTAAAACCGAATCCCTTCTCGGCCGTCATTGTAAGCCCGAATCCCTTCTTCGGACTTCAGTATAAGCCCGAACCTTTCTTCGACAGTCATCGCAAGCCTAAATCCCTTCACGGCAGTTATCGTAAGCACGAATCTCTCCCCAACTGAGTGGCAAAGTATTTCCAACCAAGAAACCACAAACGCCCCAGAGGACATTGAATCTCGTTACGTTCTTGACGCCTACACAAAACAAATGATTCTCAACTCAGGTCGAGAACCCTCCGAATCGCTCTCAACTTAGGTACATACACCTCCAAATCAGTCTCACTCAGGCTGAGACCCCTTGAAATTACCCGGGATCCGGCTCGCGTGCGGAGGCCCCGAAGCATCTCGCATTCGCGTCGCTTTTCGGGAATGTTCGCCCGGATCCGAGAGGCAGCGCGTTCGCGCCCCGGCATCTGGCTTTATTCCGCTTTAGCGTTAGTTGGAGGTGTCTCGCCGTGTTTTGCTTTGTAGAGTCGCCACGCCGTTTTTATTATTAAGCCCAAAACATTGAAAAAGGGCATCAGTTTAAAAATAATAATAAACTGTTTTTTGTGTGATGAGATTTTGAGTTCGGAGGTCAGATGACTCCTCGGGAAGAGAATATTAGAATCTTAGAGCTCACCCGAGTCGCCTCGTAAAAACGAGTCTTTCGGATACCCCTAATATTCTTTAACTGTTGTGTGTGTGTGTGTGCTTTTAAAAATGCATGCTGTGTCGGATATCTACATTGTACACTATGTATTGAAATGTATTGAAATAGTGTAGGAAGGAAGCCTTACCAATGTTGGTTCGTGTCTGTCTTCCGCTGTGGAATAGTGTTTGAGGATGGAATGATGTTCCGGCACGGACCGGGATTGCTTCGGGAGGGGCCGGTTGTCTGCGGACAGAGTTTCGGCGTGAGTTGGGATTGTAGGCTGCGTTCGGGCAGAGTTTCGGCGTGCATTGGGATCGCAGGGATCACTCGGGCAGAGGTTCGGCGTGCGTTGGGGTGGCAGGAGTCACTCGGGCAGAGGTTCGGCGTGCATTGGGGTGGCAGGAGTCACTCGGGCAGAGTTTCGGCGTGGTTTGGGATCGCCGGTTTGACTCGAAAAGAGCCGGGACGCCTCGAGAAAGACCAGGCAAGGCCTCGGAGTACCACGAGGGGCCTCAGAGTACCTCGAGAGTGCCTCGGGGCAGCGCGGGAGCGTCGCGAGGGCGCTCGGGGAGGCTTCGGAGCACCACAAGGGGGTTCGAAAGGCCTCGAAAGGATCCAAAAGGGGCCGGGATTGCCCCGAAGGGTCTTAGAGGGGAGCCTGAAGGCTAAGGGAGGAAGAGAGAAGAGGGAAGTGTGAAAAATGAGGAGGGAGCCCTCTATTTATAGTAGGAAAAATTGCAAAAGAGGTCCGTACGGACCTCCCTTGTTATCCAAAATTTTGGTTTTCCTCGATTTGAGGGAATATGTGATGATGGTGAATATTCTGGAATTATGATGTCCCCTGTGCAATAAGGTCCGTACGGACCATCTTGACATGCAAAGAGGTCCGTACGGACCAACTATGCATGAGGGTAATCATTTTCTCCTGGATTTGAGGGAATATTGTGGACTTTAAGAGGATTCGGTAATTATTAAAGCAAAGAGGTCCGTACGGACTACACTTTTGCTTTTCCACTGAAAATTCCCAAAAGGTCCTTCCTGTCCCTTTATCCTGCAGAAAGGCCCCTCCCTTGGTTTGGTTGAGGTTTTTGAGAGGGTTTTTGTGTCATAGGTCTTCGAGACCGTGGCGTGTTTCGGAGTGTCATAGTGGTCTGTGGTACGTTTCGTGTGTTAGGTCGAGAGGGTGATCCAGTTGGGGAGGTACGTACCCTCAACGACGTCGGCCACGGAGGTCTGAAGTGGGGGGTCGTTGATAAGATAAGGGTCCTAATCTGGGATCGCGTGGCGTCAAAGGAAGAGTGTTGAAGTGCAGGACGTCCGGGGAGGACGTGGCGAGTGTCCCGTCAGGTGACCTGATAGGCCGGGCTCAATTGGGCCGGACCCCGTGATAGGATTCCTACGTATCCTACGTCGGGAATCAAGCCCGATCGTAGTTCGTGTGTGTGAGTGTTGTAGTGCAAGAGGACGGAGATGTCCCTCGACGACCAAGACTCCCATACAGCGGACGTGGTGGTGTCCCTGGGCTGGTGACCGTATAGGCTCGAATGGGCCGGACCGTGGGATAGGATTCCTACGTATCCTCGGCGGGAATCAAAGCCTCGGCCGTAGTTCGCAGGTCGTGGAAATTGTGAGTGTATGTGGGCGTGACGGTGCCACCTCAAGCATCGTGTGACTCTCGCCGAGGTCCGCGGCGAGCACAGGGTGGTGTCCTAAGATGCGGTGACCGCCGAGGTCAATTGTGAGACGATTGTGGTGTCCCGCTGGGTGGAAGCATTCTTACGATTTTCCTAATCGGGTGGTTTAAGGCCTTCTCCGGCCAAAGATAGTGATTTGGGAGGTTTATACGGTGGCTTGCCGGACCGAGTGGTTTAAAGCCTTCCGGCCGGGGGGCCGAGAGATAGTGATGGAGGTTTATACGGTCTTTCCGACCGAAAGTGGTTTAAAAGCCTTCCGGCCGAGATGGTATTTATAGGCTTATGAGTCGGCCTTACGGTTGCAGGAGTCGTCTTAATGCGCCAGACTTTCAATCGTCACGAGTTTGCCGTGCGCGGAGTGACTTTGAATCGCCTTTCTTCGGCTGCGTGTTTGCCATGCGTGAGGACTTTGGAATCGTCTTCTCGGCCTCTGCGGTTTGCCATGCGAGAGGACTTTGAATCGTCTTCTCGTCGCGGTTTTGCCATGCGTGAGGACTTTCAATCGTCTTTCATTTCGTCGGTTTGCCATGCGTGAGGACTTTGAATCGTCTTTCTGCTGTGGTTTGCCAATGCGCGGGAGGACTTCTGAATCGTCTTCTGGCTGTGGTTTGCCATGCGTGAGGACTTTGAATCCTTCCGTGGCATGAGGACTTAAGTCGGGCTTCATCCGCGCTTTGTGCTTGTCAGCTTCATGCGAGAGGGTGGTTTCAATCACTGTCCGGGCTGAGACTTACGCCGAACCATGATGAGGACTGAAACCGTCGTTTGGCGTTTGCCAGTGCCTCAATCATGTCCGAGGCTGCGATCATGTTCAGGCGTTTGAGACTACGGTTGCCGCAGCAACTTTGTCTTGTCACGGGGTGTCGAAAGCGAGGATCAGAGGGGAGGAGGTCGGCTGCCTTTTGCTTGATTGCGAGAGGTTTTTGATGCGGCGAAGTCCAGCTTCCACGCTCTATTCATCTCGTACGATATTCCTTTGTTTTTAAGGAGCGGCTTACTACGGCCGTGTTTTGAATGAGCTTTGGAGTGGGCAAAGTTCGGGCTTACACCGACGCCTTGAGATCTGTGGCCGCGGCGGCCTGACTCCTCGGTTTCTTGTTTGAGCTGGGCGGTCCGGCTTACAAATCGCCGCCTAACTACTGGGACGGAGTTCTGTGTAGTCTTACACCGAACCGGCTTCACAGTAAACCGGGAGCTCCGCCATTGACGGCCGGTTCTTGAAGTTTCGCTTCGAAGGCTCGGGAGAGTCTTGTACGACTTCCGGTTTAATTGCCGCGGGAGGAGCTCGGGCTACCGATGGCCTGCTTGCGTTGAATTGCCGTCAGGGCGAAGTCCGGCTTACACGACGGCCGGTTTGAATTGCCGCTGAGCGGGCAGGTGTCCGGCTTACACGACGGCCGGTGGTTGAATCGCCGTTGAGCGGGCGAAGTCCTGGGCTTACATTGACGGGCCGGCTGTTGAATTGCGCTGGCTGGGCGAGGTCCGGCTTACATTGACGGCCGGATGAATTGCGCTTGAGTGGGCGAAGTCCGGCTTACACCGACGGCCGGTTGTTGAATTGCCGCTGAGTGGGCGAAGTCCGGCTATTGACGGCGCCGGTGTTGAATTGCCGCTGAGTCGGGCGAAGTCCGGGCTTACATTGACGGCCTGGCTATTGAATTGCCGTTGAGTGGGCGAAGTCCGCTTACACCGACGGCTCTGCTGTTGAATTGCCGCTGAAGTAGGCGAAAGTCCCGGGCTTACATTGACGGCCGGTTCTTGAATTGCCGTTGAGTGGGCGAAGTCCGGCTTACACCGACGGCCGGTGGTTGAATTGCCGCTGAGTGGCGAAGTCCGGGCTTACATTGACGGGCCGGTGGTTGAATTTGATGGGTTAAGGACCATACCGCACCGAATTTGCCGAAATAGGCCTTAGGACAAACTGTGGGCAAAGATTATAAGGGCGAAAGTAATTTGGCCCTCCCTTGCAAGAAGGTCCGCACGGACCAACCTCGGGATGCAAAAGAGGTCCGTACGGACCAAGTTGGTTTTTTACAGCCTCCTGTGTTTTGACCGGGATTAAATGCCGAGCCTTTCCCCATTCCTTCTTCTTCGCGCGTGAACCCGAGAGAGAGGAGAGAGAAAACCTATTGTTAACCAAAATCCTCCATTTTTGCTTGAATTGCTTGCCATGGCGGAAGGATCTCGAAGGAATCGTCGACAACGCACCAAGAAGTGGTCGAGCAACGATGGAGCTCCAAAGAAATTGGATCTTCCTTGTTCCATCTTCGAAGAACCCGGATGTATTGTATCCGAATCCGGAGGTGCACAATCGTCGCTCTAGGAACGCCGGGAGGTAAGAAATCCTTTCCGTTTCGATTCCTCGTCCGACTTTTTTTGAATGCTAGAACTAGGTTTTAGTTTTTCGTATTTTTGGGGTTTTCGTGTTATTTGCCATGCCTTTTGTGAAATTCTTGATGAATTGTTGAAAATTTAGCATGTAAATTTTGTGAATATGTGCATTTTGTGCGTAAATGTGTAGATTAGCTTTTATTTGTGAAAATAAAGTGCCTCTCTATGAAAAATGCATGTTGCTTGGTGTTTTGTACCTTATGCTATTTATGTATGTACAATGTGGGAAAATTGTCATGTAGGGACAAATTTTGTAGAAAATGTGACATGTGCCGTGTTTCGTGACGGGTTTTCATTCTCGAAAGTATGTGTGTGTAGGGACGGACTTTTCTTTAAAATGTGTTATGCATGTGTGCCGTGTTTTTGGGTGACGGACTTGTGGGGAAAGTATGTGCAATATGTGCCGTGTTTTGTGACGGTTATTTTGAAAATGTGTCGTAGTGCTTGATCCCTTTGTTGAGAAAATTTGTACAAAGGTGTGCCGTGTTTTGTGACGGATCGTATGGAAAAATTATGTATAATGCATGTCATGTTTTGAGTTGCATGTGTAAAAATTATGTGCAATATGTGCCGTGGTTTCGTGACGGATATATGTGCTTTGTTGGGATAGCCTTTTGTGCTTTGATTTTCTTTTGCATTAAGTACCGCGAATGACGTACTCGCTGTGTTTACCTGCAGATTTAGGGGCTCTGGGCCGGGAAGGCCAAGAAGATGAAGACTCGGGATCGCTCGAGGCCGTTGTTGAGTTGTGGCCGGATGCCCGATATTTCGTGGATGGTAGGCCGAGTCCCAGGAGGCCGGTCTACGCTTCGGCTCGGGCGTGTTCGTAGGAGAATTTGGCGGGGTTTCGACACGAGGAAGAACAAGAGCGTCTTCCTTGGCCTTTCTCGAGTATTGGTGGGATACCACCCACACCTTCCATCCGAGCCGGGAGAGGTGACGGTGACGCCCACCGACTTTGCCGCTATCACCGGCTTTCCTTCAAAGGAGGGCCAAAGGCATGCGGCGAGATATGATTGCCGAGGATGTGCCGACGGAGCCGCTGGGCTTTGCGCCTGTTCCTCGCAGGGGTCTTGGCATGTTGTATAGTGATGTTGAGATGAGGATCACGGCGCATTGGGGCCTATGTCCGGGTACCGGCCAGTGACGGCGGAGCACCGGCGCGCTCCTTCCTGTGGTTTGCGCTTTCTGAGACTTTGTTCACGAACCACTCGACTACGGCTCCTTTTGCTCTGCTGGAGAGCTTGATTGATTTGGAGAGAGTTTGTGATATTGCTTGGGGCGAGGCGGGCCTGGCCGAGCTCTACTTCTCCTTGGACCGGTTTAGCGGGTGTAGCGCCTTTGGCTTGTTTTGACTTTGCTTTGGAGGTATGAGTTTATTGCCGTTTTTGATTTAGCAACTTGTCGCTTTCTCCATTTTCTTTGCACCGAGCCTTTTCTCGTTTTTGTCACTGTGTGGTTCTATGAGATTTTCCAAAGGCTTCCCGTGGATAGAGATCCTGGGGCTGTAGCGGCGTATCCCGCTATGTTAGGCTGGGCCCGCCCGGCGAGGAGGAGGAGGACCAGCAGGGGGAAGCTCACCATCGCCTACGAGGATGTGCAGGAGCATTTGGAGAGAGATAGCCCGGAGAGGTTTGTTTTGTATCCTTGGGCTCGATATGAGGATGATGACTTCGAGGGGGCTCCCCTGGTGACGGTGCAAGAAGATGCCGGGGGCCCGACTTGTGACGTCATGTACCCGGGGAGCGGGTCTTCTCAAAGATGGCCCGGGTATGCTTCCCTTGGCTCCGAGGACCCTCCTTTTGGGATGCTGATTCCCGTGATATGGATGTGTTAGATTTTGAGAGGTATCTTGGCGGCGTGGAGTGCCGAGGAGTTTGTTTTGTATAGAGAGGAGTATGGGGCCTTCGTGTGAGGAGGAAGTTGAGGACGCCATGTGTTGGCGAGGGAGAGGGAGGCTGGTCCGCAGTGGTCCCCAGAGGTTCCGGTGCCCGGGCCTGACTTTACGTATGTTCGTGGGGATTCCTCGAGGAGGAGGGTGTCCGTACCCGTCCCCGAGCAGCTCCCGTCGCCTACCGCGTGATCCCGATAGACCGGTGAGTGTGCTTACTCTTTTCCATCTTGGCATCTTTTCGTATTTTTCTCTTTTTGTTGTTGAGTATGACCGTATTGCCGAGCGTTTCTTCGTCGCTTGCTTGTGCAGTCCCGGGAGGGCTTTTGACATGCTGACTCGCCGTTACGTGGCGATGCGGTCGTTCGCGAAGAAGATGGCATCGAAGCTGTCTTGCCGTTCCTCGCGGCATGTTCCGGCGTACGAGCCGATGCCTTCGAGGCATTCTGTAGATGTTCCTCCACCGAGAGCCGAGCCAGAGCCACAGCAGGAGGGACCTTCGAGGGGGCGGCATAGCATGGATGCCGGGACGTCTTCGGGAGCTCCGAGGCCGTTGCACTTTACCGCTCTTTCCTCCAGATGCATGTGGCGAGGGTTCGTCGCAGCCTTCTTTCT